>PVLD010013365.1:0-13707 GCA_004027595.1 Dinomys branickii | reverse complement strand
TACTTCTGTTAATACAAAAACGACTGAGGAAATACAGAATTATACAGAACATAGAAGGGAATTAGCTCTGGATGCTGTCCTACATAAACGTTACCTTCACCTTTGTTACTCAGTTACACAGATGATGGCCCATTTGATCATTCAATTTTTCTCCTCCTTCATCTCCGTTGCCCTACCACTCAATCAGTCATCTTCCCTTTGATAATAACTGTGCTCCTGGGTTTATCTATATCCTTGGACTCTCGCCTTGGGAAGAGATATAGCTGCCTCAGACTATACTATAACATACATGGGTGTATACAAACTGCCATGGTTGGAGGTGGGAAAGCACATATGCTCACAGCGGACCTCCTGGCTCCACCCTGTCGTTGGACTATGGGTGGGGTGGGTCCAGTCCATGAGGTGCCCTGAGCAGGGCCCTCAGCGGAGCAGCCACGGGGCCCACTGCGGAGCAGGCGCGGGGCCCACTGCAGAGCAGCCGCAGGGCCCACTGCAGAGCAGCCGTGGGGCCCACTGCAGAGCAGCCATGGGGCTCACATAACTTTTAAATGCCACCTTAAAGCTGACTACTAGTGACTACTGTCCTAAAATCTGTAAATCACGGGCTGCAACCACGCTCTCTCACCCAACTGAGAATATTTTTCCTTTTCTCACCACACTCACTCATAGTTTTATCAGTAATGGTTTGTTTACCTATCCTACAAAGGGTGCTTTAAAGTACATGGATATACTGGTGATTTCAACTTTCCAAGGCACAAGTCACATGTGTAATTGATAATCCCTAATCAATACTTTTGACAGCCAGGCCAGGAGAGAAAACAGCACAGCACCTGCCTGTCATGCACAAGGTCCTGAGTTTGGTTTTGTTTGTTTGTGTCTTTGTCTTTTTTTTTTTTGAGACAGGGTCTCGCTATGCAGTTCAGGCTGGCCTTGGGTTCACTCTGTAGCCCAGGCTGGTCTCGAACTCTCAATGATCCTACCTCAGCCTCCCAAGTGCTGGGAGTACATGCGTGCACCACTGTGCCTGGGTAGGTCCTGAGTTCAACTCCCAGTAGCAAAAAACAAATAATGTTGACAGCCATGTTTCAATTCTCAGAACAACCCCATCCTCTTTGGCCATCAGAGAGCTCGGTAAGATCTGGATCTCAATCATGAGTTTACATAGACATTATTTTGTTTTCCACTACTGGGGTAAATATTTAACATAGGGCCTTGTGCATATTAGGCTAGCATTCTACTCCTAAACTACATCCCCAGTCCTTTTTATTCTGCTTTGATACAGGGTCTGATGAAATTTCCAGGTTGGCCTTTACTTGTGATCCTCTTGCCTTAGTCACCTGGGTAGCTGAGATTGTAGGCTTGTGCCATTATCCCTCAACTAAATACTTTTATGCTTATAAAAACCATAAAGGAAAAATGTATTACTTAAGATGAATTGTACAATCCTGAAATTGCAACAGGGATATACTATAGTCCTCTATTTCATGAAGTTGAAAGCTACTTTTTAATTGTAGGGGGAAAAAAAAGAGAACCAGCCAGGAATGGTGGCACACACCTATAACCCCAGCACTAAGGGAGGCTGAGGTAGGAGGATCATGGAGCATTCAAGACCAAGGCTGGGACACACAGTGAAGTTAAGGCCGGCCTGAACTACATAGCGAGGCCCTCTCTCAGGAAAAGAAAAGAAAAAAAAAAGAGGTAGGAGGAAGAGGATAAAAGAACCAGTATTCTCCCAAACCCCCAATTTGAGCTTCATCCCTTCTTAGTGGATTTGGAAGGTGATTCCATCTGAGTCTCCTAATTACCCACACACACACACACCCTTCCTACCTCTGGGAGCATATGTGGGAAACAAATGGCCTCCTCACAAGACAAAGCAGTTCTGGAGAGGTGACCCCTGGGCCTTCTGGCTCTCAGGTAAATCTCAGCTTCAGCAGCTCCACCAACCAACATTTCACATTCCAATCCCCCTTAAGACCTAAGCCCTTGTTGCAAGAATTAACATCTTGTGTATCTGACACTTGGACAGATGTGTCAGTAAAACTGCCACTCCAACAATGTGCACATACTACAGATCAGCATCCTCTGTGACTGCGTTTTGCTCCTGAAGAGAGTAAATTTCTCAACTGCTGTAACGCCCCGCCCCGCCCCGCCCCGCCCCGCCCTGCACTTACTGCCACAAAGACACAGGGTTCTCAGGATGTGCACATGTTCCAGCAAAACACCACATCAAATAAGTTCCATCTCTTACCAAGTATCTAGCCCACCCCCAAAACTGGCAGAGAAGCCCCTAAAGGCCAGACATCTTCCCTGGTGGCTGGCTGTCCCCAGCCTTTCCTGATGAAAGGAAGTAATGGCTGGGCCCCATTTCCCCCTCCACTCTCTGTCCTGCATCTTGGGGCTTCCTTGCCTTTTTCCCCTGCCATGTTCTCAGGGAACTCAGACTGGCTCCACCTCAGGAGCACTTCTGAGGGACACACTGGCTTGGATTTCTCTTTTTCTTAAACTAGTATATTTTCTCCACAGCCTCGGATTTTCAAAAATAAGCCTGGACTAGACTTCCTTTCTCAGAGGCCTATTTTTTAAGTGTTCTCTTCTGTGTGTGAACAAGCTCCAGCTCTTCTCCCAGAGTCTGGCCAACAGGGTTGGTGCCATGACCACCCTGGTTTACTCCTGAGGTTCCTCTGCCATGGAGGATCAGCTTGTCAGAAAGCCTATTGCCCCTGGGGACTTGCCACACACAATATGACATGGTCACAAGAAGCCTTCAGATTCTCCAGAGTTCTATTCAGTTTAGAATGGCTACTTACTGCAGAGGAAATGCAACAGCCACAAAGGGACCTGGAACTCTCTTTGGATTCCTGCCAGGTGGGCTACTAGACAGTGAACTCACAGCCTGCAGGTTCCAGGTTCAGGCACTACTGAGAGGCAGCTGCAGGGCAGTGCCTATGACCACCACTGTGCCAACTGTTCTAGACAGCTGCTCTCAGGCCCTGCCTTCCCCTCTCATCTGCATCACAGTAAGCACCTGAGTCCCTGTACTTACATCCCACCCTGGACACCTGTCCAGCATCCAAAGAGAAACTATCTTCTTGATGTTGGCGGCTGAGACGGTCAAAGCCAAATTTGGATCCATCTCTACCTACTGTGTATGACTCTGGCCCTGTTTTATTTTCTCACCCTTATTTCCCTTTTGGCCCAGTTTCTTCTGCTATCTATTTAATCCTCTGGCATTGCATGTGTTTTGCAAGCTAACTCAAATCCTTTCTAGAGTAAAGCAGGGCAAATACATTAAACAGACATAATCTCCAGTAATCACTTTGTAAGCCAATGCCCATGGGATGTGAGGAGAGCAGCCGCTGCATGAGGCCCTGGAGGTGAAGGGGTCACTAACATTGCTCTGGAAGAAGACCTGAACCACACCACAGCTGGGTGCCCTACACCAGACACAGTGCCAGACAAGTGTGACTGCCAGGCCATTTGCAGATAAGAACTGGGCGGCAGCACTCACACAAAGGAAAGCCCCACACCAAAACCTTGGCTCTTTAACAACCTTAAAGTTGTTCTGATTCACTAAAGCAAATCAAAGGTGACCAGGACGTCTATCCTGATTTCCTTCTTTTTTCTTTTTAGAAACAGGGATACTGGCATTTAAATTCCCCCCCCCAAAAAAAGTCCAAGGCACCAGGTTCATGGTACATCAGGACAGAGGGTACATCACCAGAGGCTGATTAAGGGAAATCGGCAAAAGGAAGCAAAGATTGCAACACCAAGTAGGCACTGCTGCTCCCACTGGCTCCCAATGGAGACCAAGGCAGGGCAGGAGAGATGGGAGGAGGAAGACATGTGGCCCCAACCATCCACACAGCACAGTAGTAATCCTTTTCCTCCCTCAAACCTCATCCTTGAACCTTCAAATCTTCACAAACCTGTGACCTTTGATGTAACAAGATTCCCGCTACTCTTAAGAACTTTTGTAATTTCTTTACAACCTAAGTGCTATGGCCAGTCCAGCAAAAGCTGAGCAGGTGACAAGATCCCTAGGTGAACACAGGCTGTTCACACCCATGCCCCAATCCAATCCAATTGCCTGGGGCAAATCTCTCAACCTTCTAACCTGAGAGGCCTCCTCTAAGCCACACAGCTTTGGTCAACACACAATAGCCTCAAGCGCCAGCTGTGTGCCAGGACCATGTGAGGGTAGCCAGCTCAGGGAGGCTGAGACCTTGGGACTGGGGAGGCAGCCAATGTGCCCTGAGCCTTCAGGTAAACGCGAGTACAGAGAGGTCAAAGAGCTAAAAGTCAGAAGCACCATCTATGCACCAATACGTCCCTTTTCCGCCCACAATTCTCCCTCATACTCCAGACATCGCAACACCTCCACCAGCGTGTTGAGTAGACATTTCAACATATCATCCTCACCAAACCTACTATACCCAGCCTCACGCCCAGCACTCTGCTCACACACCTCCAGTAAGACGCTCCAAAGGCCTGGCCCCTTCCAAGACTCCCACAGCACACCAGGCTCCAGGCCCCATTGTCTCTCACCTGGACCAGGGCAGTGGCCTGCTCCTGCCCTGCCCCACATACAGCCAGAGGGATCCTCCTAACCCTTAATTCATATGGAGTCTGTTCAAACCACCTCTCCCAGCTCCTCATCTGGGTGAGTAAAGTCCCACAGACCTTTTGATGTAGACTCAGAAGGCCACATGCCTCATGGAGGAGAGCATGTGGCCTGTGCCAAGATTAGTACAGTGAAGCCCTTTTGATAGCCATCTGACATTTTAAACACTGACACACAAATATCCAGCTGGGTCAGACTACAAATTTAAGGAACGTTCCTTGCCAGAAGTAGTCTGAGAGACTCCGCCCTCTGCCCCCTGCAGGCCAGACTGTGCTGTGTTCCACCCTCACCCTACCAGCCACTCGCCTTCACTGGCTCCAGCCTTCCTGGCCACCTTGCTCTTCTACAAATGCCCTGAGCACATTCCCACCTCAACCTGTATACTGCCACACCCCTCCTGGGCACACTCAACCTCTTCCTCTAATCCTCGTGTATTCCACACTGCAAATCACCCTCACTACTACCCACACACTCACAGCGTTGTCTTGGTCTTGCTGTTTCGAGAGCACTCACCACATAACATGCCTGTATTTATCTACATTACGCCTTCCTTTCCATTATTATGCAAGCACCACTGGACAGGTGTCCAGCACAGAGGCTGAGATGGGAGTGGGTTCAGAACATCTGAAGAAGAGCAAGGTGGCCAGAACACAGTAAACAACATGCCAAAGAGAATGTAGGAGCCCAGAGCACAGGTGGATGAGCTGCAAAGGCAGAACCTAAAGCTTTGCACTGTAGGCAGACATCAACAGGCCTGAGATCCATGGTGCTCCTGTGGGAGGGCTGAAGGAGGAGACCAGGGTGAACCAGGGAAGGCTTTATCTGCCTTGACAAAAATTCAGGGATGATCTTACCAACAAGATGGCATCTAAAGGCATATTCTAAGCTCCAGAACCAGAGCACAGGATAAAGATGAGGGTGGATGTAAGTATAGGCTGAAAGGAAAGAAATCAAAAGACTAGCACTAGACTCAAGTAATAGAATGAGATGAAGGACAGAATATTAGAGATATCCATGGTCACTGAATGTGAGAGATATCCATGGTCAGGGCAGCAAGGGAAAGGAGAGATGAAATGACATCTGGCTCACGAGAGAAAGTTGTCCCCAAACACCAGTACATAACTACCCATCAGGACAACAGTCAAAAGCATGAGGTACTGTCCCACCATGGCTGTTCCCATGCAAGGAGGCTTCTCAGCACCCAGACACCTCTGCTCCTGCAGGGTCTGAATCCTAACAACTCCCCTCACAAACATCTCTCATGAGTCACAGACTCCATTTCAGGAGACCCTTTTCTGAATGGCTGGTGTTATTCTGTCTTCACCAAGGCTAGATTCCAACTGGGTGTGCTCTCCAAATCTACTTACATAACAATCAACACAAAAGAGAACAGAAAAGTACCCCCACCATATCAGAGTGTAGGTGAGGAATACGGAAAGGAATGCTCATACCAATTAATTAAGGGTAAACTGCAATTCCAGGTAACACTTATTTGCTGAAAATTCACCCAGAGTTTTACAAAATTATTAAATAAAAAGATAGTCATTTTTATCTTTAATTCATACCAGAGATTAAAAAAAAAAAAGAAATCCACATGGACTGTATATCTTGAGCGACTTGTCTGATTTGGGAGTAGCCATCCAAGTAAAGAGAATCACACAGGCAAAGGTGCAGAGGGAGGACCAGAGAGGGCCCAGCAGAAGATAACCAAGTCTGGTTTTAAGAGGCAAATGTTACCAGACATGGTGGCACACATACCTGTAATCCCAGCACTCAGGAGGCTGAGGTGGAAAGATTACTGCAAATTCAAGGCCAGCCTAAAAAAAAAAAAAAGGCCAGCCTTGGCTACATAGTGAGCTTAAAGCCAATCTGAACTAACAGTGAGACCCTGTCTCAAAAACAAAAAACATAGCCAGGAGTGGTGGGGCAAGCCTGTAATCCCAGCACTTGGGAGGCTGAGGCAAGAGGATCATTGTGGATTCAAGGCCAGCCTGGGCTACAAAGTGAGCTCAAGGTCAGCCTGAACTACATAGCGAGACCCTGTCTCAAAAAGACAAAAAGAAAAAAAGTATGTCCCAAGAAAGCCAGTAAAACTATAAGGACAGACAAACCCAAAACTAACTACCAAGGTTCAAGAAATCTTACCTTACCCACATAGGTAGAATACAGGAAAAAAAGGGGGAATTCTATGAACTCCTGTGGAAACTTGTGTATGTAGCAGGAGAAATGGGCATGTAATTCACACACCCATTGAAATAAGCTCTGACCTTGTTCTTTTCAGTACAAAGCTGGTCCTCCTTATATTTCCTAAGGTTAGTGTAGAAGGAACCAAAATCCTGTATAAACTGTTAGGCCAAGAGAGGGAAATGAAAGAAAATATTTCAGAGCTAAATACAGTGATCACACAAATACCAAGTCAAACAAGCTGTAATATTAATGAGGTGTGAATGTACAGTAACTGTCTCCAGGGCTGATTAAGGGGCTGGCTACCTTACTGGGAAAATGACACAAAAGCTTGCTGTCAGAGCCCCTTCTGGTCAGAGTGGAAAAGACAGCTCTCTTCACAAGCATAGGCCCCACCTCCAACCAAAGATTAGACTGAAAGCATCTTCTTACAGGCAACAGTGAAAATTTGCCTCTGGTTTAACCTACAACAGTATAGGCGCTGACCAGCATACATTTTTAACTGGTTAAAAATGAAGCCCCACTGTGAGTTACTCATTGAATTCAGAATCTTCAAACACCATAACTAGAATTGACAGTACAGCTAACTCTCTATTTACTCTGGTAACAAGGATTTCAGGAATGACAGCAGTTGACTGGGAAGCAAAATCAATCCTACTAGATAATCAGCAAGGCATCAGTGACTGCATAAAGGATGATGGCTTCCAGTGACCATCAATTGAGGATCAGCATTGTGAGGTTTAAATCAGATATTTCCACTTCAATAAATCAAGTGGCCTGATCTACCATGACTGGCAGCAGAGCCCTCTCCAGTTTATCAGGACTCAGTCATGGGGAGATCAGGAGCCATCACCCATGCCTACCCAAAGAGCACTCCCTCTACTAAGCAAGCGGTATGTGATCACATGAAAGGGAGCATGGGTAGGCCAAGATCTCCTGGAGAGGTATGTGTAAGAGGGTCCCAGGCTGCTGGAGGTTGGACTGCCAGGCCCAGCAGGAGAAAGGGAGAGAGTTGGCTGTACTGGCACAAGCACCCCCCAAGCAAGCTGCCCAGCATTTCTAGGAAGGAGAAAAGCAAACTGCCTTCCCACCTCGGGCTGCGCGGTCACAAGTGAGGCAAGGCTGGGCCCAGTCGCCATTTGGGCGGGAAGCCAGCCCCAGGTTCGGCAGAAAGGGGTGGCGTTGGCTCAGTGGCTGTAGCTCCTCGCTCTGACTCAGTGGGGCCCCTGTGCGGTGCTGAGGGCACAGCGAGGCCTCAGGCGCTGTTGGGCAGGGACACACACACACATACACACAGAGAGAGACAGACCATTAGAGGATGTGCAGCAGCCCTTCAGGGGGCATGGGCTGAGGCTACCCAGAGCCCTGCATCACCCTTGCTGTCCCCTGTGCTTGGAAGCTAGTCATGAAAAGCCTGCTGACCACAATCTGACACTAATCATGCAACTTGGACTTAAGGTCTAAGGGAACTAGAAAACTTTATAGAGCTGAGGCATTGTTTAGCCCAGTAGAAGCCCAGCAAGGCCCAAGGCTCTGGCTCAAAATAAGGAGGAAGGGCCAGATCAAACAACCAGGCTCCCGTGCCCTCAGTCTCGTTCCTGCATGTGGAATGTTCCACAGACCGTTCATGAACATGATGCTGTTTCAGCTCCTTGTTTTGTATCCTCTGGCTTCCAGGGAACAATGACTGTAAGAGACATGGAAAGAACAGAGCCAATCCCCTGACGATACATCCCAACCACAGCAGTGTAGAACAGGAAAAGGCAAGGGGATGGGACTAAGGCAATTCAAAGAGAACCACTTCTGAAGGGATGGCAGGAGGGTCCTGAAGAGAAACAAAGCAACTTCCCTACTTAAAGGGCAATGGGGGGTGTCAAACTTAACCCCTATGGGAGACCGGTAAAGATTAAGGTTGAATCATTTTCAACTGGTTTCACAGGGGCCACAACCATGCTTAAGCAAAACAGTTCAAACTAAAAGAGGAAATAACTACAAGTGACACAAGAAAATGCTGATCTGCTCCATATTTACTAATTTAGAATTCCTAGAGACAGGAAGTCTGACTTTGATATGCAAATCTCCCATTGCCACATTTCTCAAACTGCTGGTGGCAGCTGATACAAAGTCTAATTGAACTTGCAAAAGCAGGAAACGTTGGTAAGTGGTCTGGTGACAAAATCATTAACCAAGCAAGAGTTGACAGGGATTTGTAAACTACAAACAACTTCCTTTAAAAAAAAAAGTATTTTGTTGTGCTAATATAGTGTTACTAATTCCAAAAAAAACACCCAATGGAAATTTGCGCTTTTGTTTTTGCAGCCAGAAGATACAATTTCTGTGTCATCTCTGTCCCACCCCACAGGGCCACCAGAGCCACCTTGCTGAGTGTGGGGTCCATACTGGCCACAGAGGACACTGAAGGTGGAGGAAGGGCACTGTTCCTGGAATCTTTCAGTGAACAACCATAGTGATAGATGCGAATATGGTTGAGACACCAGCATCTATCACTTCCTGAATACCATTTCTACTCCCATAAACCTCTTCTGAATGAAGGGCAAAGGCTTACAGTGATCTGACATGCAAACGCAAAACATAAGCCAGCTGTGTGCACAGATATAGCTATGCAACCAAATCACAGAGACTGGAATTCACACTAACCACCTGTAAAGATTTCTTTGCATTTTTCCCTCTTTGAAACACAGAAATCCAATCTCCACCCTGTGTGATGCTAAGTAGAATAATACACTGAGCAATTCAAGAGACCTACAGCTCAGTCAGTAGAAAGACATTTAATACAAGATTAAAAAGCCGAGTGTGGTGGCGTACACCTGTAATTCCAGCACCCAGGAGGCTGAGGCAGAAGGATTACAGCGGGTTCAAGGCCAGCCTAGATTACAAAATGAGTTTAAGACCAGCATGCACTGCATAGTGAAACCCTGTCTCAAAAAAGACAAACAAAATATTAAAGAAATAAGATTATCAAGAAAAAGCATTCATTTTCTTCTGGCTACCAGAGTGAGCCCCACTGTTTGAGCAGAACAATTCTTCTGCTGGCAGACTTTCTCAGGAGGAAAATTCTAAGAACCTACCTTAGTGTCCACCTTTTTCTGAGAACCCAGGAAACCACAGAGGCTGCTCTGCCCAGATGCACCAAGGAGACCACAGAGCACCCAAGGGACTCAAAGCCCTTTAGTGACCATACCTCAATCCAGACCAAGGGCATTGCTGTCTGGGTTGCCAAAAGCTGAGAATTTAGAACAGAGTCAGGGAGCAGAGATCTAGCTCAGCGGCACAAGCGCCTGCGTGGCAAGTGCAAAGTCCCGATTCTGATTCAATTCCCAGTACCAGGGAAAAAAAAAAAAGAAACGCCTGGCCCTGAGGTGGTCACTACTGCCTCAGCTTCAGGGCACTCATACCATACTATCTACCTCCCCCTCCCCTGCTGCCACATCTGTACAAGGTACCCAATCAGACAAGGGGCAGGGAGCACTTTGATTACTCACAGCCATGATACGAGGCTGGAGATCCGCCAGCCTTGCCATATTCCTGCTCCGAGTAGCTGGTGGACAAGTTGGGCTGACTGGAGCCACGGCCGAAGGTGATTTGGTTGCTGCCCATGCCAGTGGCCACTTGGGCCATGCGCTCTTTGGTTTTGAGAGCCTGGGCCCGTTCAGCTTTTAGCCGTTCCTCATCCTTGAGGAGGGCCACCAGCTGCTTTGACTTCTCACGCACATTGATGCCCTGGTCCTTGCCATCACGGTCAATGTACTGAAAATCCTTCAGAGTCTGGATGGCGAAGATGTTCTCACGGCACTGCTGGGACACACGCTCAGAGCCTGTCTTGATGAGGTAGTCCAGCAGTGTTAGTGCCTTGTATACATGTCGCCAGTTCTTGCCATGGTCATTGAGCCGCTTCCACACCATGCTCATGATCTCTGAGAAGGCCACCACATTGTAGGTCAGGTCAGCAATCTCAGTCATCAGAGAGCTAGACGGGCCCCATGGGTCATTGGAGGTGGCTTCCCGGACTTTAATTTCAGCCTCTGAGTAATTGTTCACAATGTTTTTCATTTGCCGTCTGATAGATGAAGTCGTCATTTTTATTTTTATTTGTTACAAATTTAAAGCCCTTCAAAGAGAGAATTTCCTATCCTTGGTAAGTCCACGCCCTATGAAGGTCCAGTTTCCGTAATCAAGCTGAGGTAAAAGCCTTGAAGTCATTTCCTCCTCTGGAGCCTCAGATCCAAGAAACTAGCCATGACCTAAAGAGAGAACACACACTCCACTGTGACACAAGCAGCCCACGAGGGTGAGAAAGCCTGGCCAAGATACTTCTGTACATGGCAGGTACTGAGTGTGACTGGGTGAGCTTTGTGAGTGGACAGATTCCATCCTGGGGATAAAGAGCCCATCCTGCTTTCAAAGCTAAGACAAGATCAGTAACATCAATGCTAGGTGTGGTGGTGCACGCCTGTAATCCCATCACTAGGGAGGCTGAGGCAGGACGGTAGCTGAGAGTTCAAGGCCAACCTGACCTACATGGTGAGTTCAAGGCCAGCCTGTCTCCAAAATAAATAAATAAATAAATAAGCTAATTCAATAAAATCAATTAGGGGCTGGGGATATAGCTCAGTGGAATAAGCGCTTGCCTAGCAAGCGCAGGGTCCTGAGTTTGATCCCCAGTACCACAAAAAAAATAAATAAATAAAATTAAATTAAATAAATTAAAAATGAATAACATTTAAACTCATTTAAGCCTTTAAAAAATGACATATATTTTCAAAAGGCCTCCACTGGACACTGGCCATTTTTTGAGTTGCATTTTCACTGCCAGGCATGCACACACGCGCGCATGCATGCGCAAGCACTGGAAATTAAACCCCGGGCCTCGTGCATGCTAAGCAAGCATTCTATCACTGACCTACATGCAGCCAAGCCCAACAGTTTCAAAATTCCATGCAGGGCAAGAAATGTCTCTCATTTCAGGGTTCTTTCAACTTCAAAATACCTATGTATATCTTTAAAATTGCTAAACATTTGATGTTGGTCCACCAGGTTTCTAACCACTCAGAGAATTCTCCTTAAAGGCCACTTCTCTCCTGACCTTCCCTGCTCAAGAATTTATGAAGAAGTTTTTGACTGCTCTACCACAGCAAGGCTAACAACTTACCCTGGGCTTTTTTTTTTTTTTTTGTATCTTTTTCAGACAGGGTCTCCCTATGCAATTCAGGCTGGCCTTGAGCTCACTTTGTAGCCCAGGCTTGTCTCCAACTCACAGCGATCCTCCTACCTCAGTCTCCCAAATGCTCGGATTACAGGCGTGTACCACCACGCCCAGTCTCCCCTCGGTTCTCAAGAGATTACAACATCTGGTGCAGCTAGAACAGCCTGAAAAACTTTCCTGGTTCTGGCTCAACTCCACCTTCCATAGGAAAGAAAACTGAAGACCAGGAACCAGGATGGCACATTCACTCACTCCAAACACATTCATCCGTTCTTCCTCCAGATGAGAAATACTTACAGAGCTAGAGTTAGGTCCACATCTCTGACACAGGGCTCTGGTCCTCATGCTTGGTGACCGCCATCTGTCTTGTTCACAATAAATACCCAGCACCTAGCACTGTGTCAAACATGAAATAAGCAACTGTTGAATAAATGATGTTTCAAAGTCTATAGTCCAGTAGGGTGGTCACAGATACACCTGGTGCCAGGAGAAAAAGTGAGTTCCCATCTACCAGGATCACCTGCTTGACCATTTGGGGTCCTTCAGGTCAGGCTCTGTCTTACTTATTGCTCAAAAACTTCCAGACAGGACATTCTTCCTATTGTACTGATGAGGAACCCAGGGCCTAGAGTCACAATACTGGCTAATAAATGGCTGCCTAGCTGGGACCTGTTTCCAGTACCTCTCACCAACCCTCTTCCTGACACATCTTCCCAGGACCTACTACCTCCTCTGTCCCCCTGTGGTGCCCCCTACTCTGCACTGAGCTGCCATGTGGTTTCTGCCAAAGAAACAATGAACAGCTCCAGCTTCCTCATCTAAACTCTGGTGAAAATGGGAACATCAAAAATAAGTCAGTCAGCAAAAGGGCATAGGGAATGCAGAGGTCAGTCATCACAAATAGCCACACAAGTGAGAAAGGGGCACTTCATAAAGCTTCATTGCCTTCTCTCCACCATAAGATGTGTCAAGGTTTCTGTCTTCATTTAAGGTCACAGAACTGGGGTTGGGGATACAGCTCAGTGGAATAAGCGCTTGCCTAGCAAGCGCAGGGTCCTGAGTTCGATCCCCAGTACCGCAAAAAAAAAAAAAAAGGTCACAGAACTGGCTTCATCTGAAGGCAGGGATACTCTGCTTTTCCTCCTATCTATCCAACTCTCATGAATCCTCCAAAGCCTGTCAGAGGACTAGAGATAAAACTTTTTCATGCTAACCTACACAATTGACTTAACAAAGGTTTTTCACTCAGAATGCTGTATTTACTACTGGCATAAATGGAATGGGCCTCACAAAGGAAAAAAGAACACTCTGATTTTCAGTGCTTCCTAAACTGCAGATGTGCCAAAATCAGTAGTGATGCCCAGGTGTCCTGTGATGTGCCAGGGATTCGAGTGCTGCCACATAAGCAGAAAGAGGCACCTCCCCCCAGGCCTCAACTGAGCACAAGAGTAAATGGTGCTGTTTAAAACAGCCTCCACGGGTTGAGGATACCCTAGAAAAACAAAAAGAATGCTCTCCCCAAGAGATACACAGTAACCTGAGCTCTGGGCCCTCCCCAAGTCCAGCCACCTAGGCAGGGGAGATGAGTCTGCACTGCTGGCAGATAACCAGCTGGGTCCAGTGTTCTCCACAAGGCTAAGAGAGATCTCGAGCTCCCACAGAGCCTTCAGGCTTA
>PVLD010013364.1:0-56356 GCA_004027595.1 Dinomys branickii | reverse complement strand
CAATTATTGATTCTTTGAAGTGTTTCCCTTGCAGCTTCGTTCTTGTTCATGAACTCTCTGCCTACTCCTATGTCTTCCAGATTTTTACCTACTTTGTCTTCCAGTAGGTTTAGAGTTTCTGTTTTGAAGTTGAGGTCTATGATCCATTTTGACCTGAGTTTGGTGCATGGTGATAGACTGGGGTCTATTTTCAGTTTTCAGCAAGAGGCAAGCCAGCTTTTCCAGCACCATTTGTTAAACAGGTCTTCTTTTTTCCAGTGGGTTTGGTTGACCCCTTTGTCAAATATTAGGTAGCTGAGTGGGTTTTTTGTTGTGGTTGCATCTTCCAGTCTGTTCCATTGATCCTTAGGTCTGTTGTTTAGCCAGTACCAGGTTGATTTTATTACAGTTGCTTAACACAACTTCTTTGTGTATGTATTCAATTGTGAAATTTTTAAAACTGGTTCTGAGTCACTTCAGCATGCTTTAATAACCCAATCTTAGTCCCTCCTTTAAATTTGTGGACACATTAGGGCACATAAAATATGGTAGAATTTTACAGAAGTCAGCACCCCCAAGAGTAATGTCATTGCATTCATTCTTGTGATTCTCTAATGTGTCAGTAAAGCCCACTTCCAACTTTAAGTTTTGCCTTTTTTTTTTTTTTTGGCATCAGGAATTGAACTCAGGACCTTGCACTTGCCAGGCAGGAACTTATGCCCAGCCCACTTTTATCCCCAGCCCACTTTTATCTATCTTTATGTCCTGTTATGACACTGTTACTCTTTTTTATATCTGCCCCATCTTTGTGGATAAATGGGAGAAATCTGGTTGTTTATCAATTCTACATTTTTTTCTTTAAAAAATTTTTATCAGTTTTAGACCAGTGGTTTCCCAAGGCCAGGAATACTTGCATATCATGCCACATTTGTGATCCTCACCCTCTATATTTCCTAAGAAATATTAATTTTATCAAGTGAATTAAGCCAGCCTACCTGCATCAAGGGCTTATGTAGGAAAAGTTACTCACTCCAATGTGACTTTTACAAAGAGTTCCGTAAGTCTAATGTAAATAGACATATAATGGAGGGCTGGGGATATAGCTCAGTGGAATAAGCGCTTGCCTAGCAAGTGCAGGGTCCTGAGTTCGATCCCCGGTACCACAAAAAAAAAAAAGTTTAAAAAAAATAGACATATAATGGAGATATTTTGAGTTTTAAATTTATTTTTTAAACTGACACATAATTGCACATGTTTATGAGGTATAATATGATAATTTGATATACGTTTACAAGGCCTAGTGATCAAATCAGGGCCATTAGCATTTCCCTGTCCTTCAAGGTTTCTATTGGAAAGCTTTGAAATCTTTTCTTCTAGTCTTCTAGTTCCACTATATTCCAGACTCCTTTAACAATCCATGATATCACACAGCCCTCCAATCACATGGGCCAAATCTGCCTGTGTATCTCCCCACCCCACTTTCCCTTTAAAAGCCCTAAAACCCCACCAGGCGGGGCTCTGGCTCTTTAGGAGAGAACCTGGTCAGAAGCCCCCCTCCCCCATGTAATAAACTGCCTCCTAAACCTCCTCAGTACTGTTCCTTCTTGTGTGTGGCCTCTTTTCCACAACACTATCATCATTATCTTTCTATACTTACTATTCTATTCATCTCTATAGATCTCTATCCACTGTAACCCTACTATCTTCTGTTTCTATCAAGCTTACATGCTTATACAAAGTCTGTCTACATCTAGCCTGTCTATCTTTACGCACCTCCAGCACGTCTATCTATACCTGTCTGCTACATCGACTCTGTCATTTCTACCCATCGCATCATCATCATCCGTTGTGGCTCTCAGCCCATTTGTCCAAAATTCCAGCATCCCACATGCGTGTGGGCATGGGGACCCTTGGCTACAGAACGAGGGGTCTCAGCAGAAAGCCCCAGGCTCTGCACTCAGAACACTGACTGGTCCCAAGGTACCATATGACCAACAATTTGCATAGTGGGGTAAAATGAATAGCCTTGAGTTTTCATCTCCTGTTCTAAGTTATACAGCAACCACATTGCTGTTTCAGTGCCAGAAACCTGCATGTGACCAGAATAAAAGGTCTTGCTCTGTGCTGACTTGAGAATTCCTGGGTTTGGACAAGCAAAGAAACAAACTTTGCTGCCAGACCCCATGGTTTTTCCCCTTAGGAAGTCTCTTTAAAATCAACTAAGGGCTGGGGATATAGCTCAGTGGAATAAGCGCTTGCCTAGCAGGCGCAGGGTCCTGAGTTTGATCCCCAGTACCGCAAAAAAAAAAAAAAAAAAAAAAAAAAAAAAAAAAAAAAAAAAAAAAGAACTAAGATAAAAAAAAAATCAATTAAGAGTTTGATTTTCTCACTTAATGCAGAAGATATTCAGGACACATTCTAAAACTTCCACATGGTTAGCTGTAACTTGCCCTCATTCTAGTCTTCTTCTTTTTAAATTTGTTTCAGCATGAAAGTACTTTTAATTTCTTTACTACAGGTACAATGGCATCATTTTCTAAGATTTCAAATAGATGATTAGTAAATTGATAGTTACTGATGTCATTTCACATTGCCAGCAAACAGGGTCTATCTGAAAATACAAACAATCTTTCAGCCCTCAAGAACTACTTTCTAAAAGCCCATAAATAGCTATAAAATACTATTTACCTGGCTTTCTAACACAAAAATGCCTCAATGCTAAGAATACTTCTATGAGTTCATTAATTTTATATATGTCTGATCTATTGATTTCTAAACATAACGTGAAAAAAAAAATAAAAATAAACATAACGTGAAAATCTACTATGGTTACAAATGTGTCAGTTTCATCCTTTATTTCCATAACTTTCTCTCTGTTAACACAAATTGAACTGAGTGTGGGGGCACATGCCTGTAATTCCAGCACTAAGGAGGTTGAGGCAAAAGGATCTCAAGTTCAAGGCCAGCCTGGGCTACCATAGTGAGATCAAGGTCAGTCTAAATCACTCTTTCTCAAAAAGGCAAAACCAAAACAAATCAAACACGAACAATAGTACCCTTTGAGCATCCCTAAACTGAAATGCTCCAGAATCAATCAAAATTGAGTGCCACGCCAATGCACAGCAGGACATTCCACTCTTGGCAGAGCCAGATGCGTCATAAAGTGTAGGCCACTGAAAACAGGGTGCACATGGCCCCATGTGCAGGCCTGCATGTGGGAAATAGACCTCCACGTTCAGACCCTGGTGCCACACTCCTGCATCTCCCCTTGTGCATGCACATATTCATTCCCAGGTCCAGTAAAGCCTGAAAGCCCTGGTCCTAGCATTCTGGATATGGGCTGCAAGAAGGATGCTGTCCTCAGGGCACTGTGCATGGCACACACCATCTTTGGTGTATGCTAGGTGTGTTCTTCAGAGTTGCATCATGTTTGTGTTTCTACGGAGACCTCGTCTTTCTGGCTGCTTCTCCTGTTCCCTACTTGCTCTGGCTGGCCTGTTGTTTCCTCCCTGGGCCTACTGAAATTTTCTGAGTCAGAATATAACTTCCAAGTATAATGAACAATACTTACTTGTCTGCTTAATAGTGGTTAAGGGGATAATTTTATGTTATATACATTTTACAGTTAAAATTACCACAACTTTAAAAAGTTTTTCTCATGTAACAACTTTCACTGTGAAAAATCCTGTTGAGGGAATGAAAAGACAGGCAACAATGTGAGAGAAAATATTTGTAAATCATATATCTGGCAAATGATCTGTCTCCAAAATATATGCAGAACTTTACATTCAATAGATGTAATGGGCCAAAGACTAGAACAGGGACCTCCTTTCTTATGAAGGTCTAGCAACAGCAAGAGCACTGCAATATGACACTATCATTGCCTTCTTGCACGTATATGCCAGAAGACTGAAGATTCACTCTCCCACAGAAACTGGGGCACGAATGTTGTAGCAGCTTCGTTAGGGAAAAAAAAAAACCCTGAGGAACAATCTGGCATCCTTTGGAGGGTAAAGGGTTGGAGTAAGTGTGGTACATCCATCTGTACCATGTACCACTCCTGTGTCAGCTTCCATCACTGGGTCCAAATACCTGAGAAAAACAACTGAAAGAAGGATGATTCATTTTGGCCCACAGTTCAGAGATTTCAGCCCATGGTCACTGGTTCCAGTGCTGTGGGCCTGAGGTGAGAAGTAACATCTTGGTGGAAGGACATGGAGAAGGAAAGCTGCTCAACTCAAGGCGGCTGGGAATCAGAGAGAAGGGAGGAGCCAAGGGAAAGGACCAGTGCCACGCAGACTCCCGGGCTCACCTCCCCATGGTCCACTGCTTTCAACCAGACCCCAGCTCCTGTTCTGTCGATCCCCATAATGTTGGTCTAATATCCGTTTCTGTCCAGGGTGAACAGGTCCCAAAAACGAGGTACCCGCGGATGAATAAAACATTAGAAGACAAACAAATACATGAGAGAATGTCCTGGGAATCAGGGGGCTTACAGTTCTCCGGACTGTAGCCCCATATCACCTTTTCCATAACCTTTTATTGAGATAAAACAAAAGAGGCACCCGGGCCACTGGGTGGATAGCAACCGTTTTAGCAAGAACAATACAACTCAATTACCACAGGCGTGAGACCTGACTAGATAGCCATCCTTCACCATTCCTTTTCTACATAACACAGCAAAACATTTAGTGTTGGCTCCAGGGCTTACAAAGCTTTTGTTCGACTTCCTCCAGAACACAACATAGGTCCGGTTATACCTAAGGCAATACATTGAAAGATTAACTAAAGAATTCCCTTCTCCACACCATAATGCCATCAAATTATGGTTTCATTGATGGGTTAATCCCCGGGTGAAGCGAGAGCCCTCACGATCCACTTCCCAGAAGCCCATCAGCAAGCAGGCCTTCAACACAATGAGCCTTTGGAGGAACATTCTGGCAACAACAATTCCTCAGGAGTACAAGGGGAACCAGCTGTCATCGCAGGCAATAGCCTTCTTGCACTTCCAGAGATTCAGGCTGATGAGGAGCCAGTCTCCAAAGGTGACACGTTAGATTATTTCATGTATAGAAGATTCTTGAAATAAACAATTATACAAATGCAGAGCAGACCTTGTTAAGGAGTGTTCAGAGTCAGAAGTAAGTGGGTGGAAGTCTGGTAGTGCGAGGTCTCCGTGCCAATGCTGGTCTTCAAATTGTTCCGCGGCTGTCTGAAAAGTCTGCGTGGGGTACAAACCAGGGTGCCTTGTGCAGTGTACCTTTGTGCACTAAGTGTTTTAAGCTGTGAAAGTTGAGCAGGTCACTCTGCCTTTGTCCCACCTTCCTCTCTTCCACCTACTGTCCTGAAAGTAGGTCCACACCCACTCCTCAGAGGTCTTGCCCTGCATCCTGAGGCAAGAAGAGAGTGGCATGTGTGTTATAGGCAGCTGAGTTAGATAAAAATATTATAGGCAGTCAGATAGGGCTGCGCCCTGGAAGGAGCCAACACAAAAGATAAGACACCTGTGGGCCAGACCTCAAGACAAGGGGGGCTAACAAGCTGCAGCCACATACATCAAAAATTGATAAATAAGTAACAACCACCTTCAAAGAGCCAGAAAATCACTGGCCTGACCTCCCACAGAAAAAGCCCAGCTCTGCATTCATGCCCGCTTGCTACGTGACTCGCTTCCCCATTTGATCTCAGTCCACTCAGTCTTACCTGGACAATTATGCCTGTAATCTTATTGGTGGACCATAGTATTGTTCATTTCCCCTACCTTGGACCCGCCTCACCTCATGGTTTTTCCCTATAAAGTCCCTAAAAAAGACAGAATCGGGGGTAACCCACTCGGGCCCCCCTTCTGTCCTTCTCTTGGATAGAAGCTTTCTTTCTCTCAATAAATATATTCTGCTCTTAACCTCCATTGTTCCTAAAATTCATTCTTTGGTTTTAGAGAACACGAACTCGTCTGCTATCAGTCAGGTTGGGAGATTTATTTTCCTGTATCATGTGGATGAGCTAACACTGGGTGCTGGCTGTTTCTGGACTGGCTGGGCTCACAGTCCTGAGAGCTTACCTGAGAACTGCTCCACAGTGAGAGGGTTCAAATCAAGGTTTCAACGCAAGGCCTTTTGCTGGCTTTACCTGTAGCTCTTAACTGACTGACTTCTCTGATCTCATTTACCCTCTAGCTTCTGGTCTTTCTAATTAGGTTGAAGATATCTCAGAATTTTTCTTTTGACACAGTTAAGAGTCCTCATCAGAGGCTGAGCCCATAGGCTCACCCAGTCCTGGATTTTCATACCCCCCAAACTCTGAGCTCAATAACCCTCTTTTCTTTACGTATTACTCAGCTTCAGGTATTTTGTCATAGCCATGGGAAAAGGACTCATGAAGTACCTATGTACTCATGAAATCACAAAGTTGATGAGCATTTAATGGAAAAAGAAGTAGAGGTGGTGGACAGGTGTGTGGGTAAGGGTGGGGCTATCCATTAGCTGAGTTTTAGAGAAATTCAGTTTTCAGCTCAAAGTATCCTGAGTTCAAAGGTAGGTGTCCATATTCAGATCTGGTAGCCTGGAGTTGGTAACATCAAAGCAGCCTGAACTTGTCGGCATGTGACAGTCACTGGGCTCCTGAGACTGACTGATGACCAAGAACACATCTGTGTGTCTAACCTAAGCTCCCAGATACAAAGCTGGGACAGAACAGGAGGAGCTTATCTGCTCCAGGAGCCACAGGCCACTGGGCTAGATGTGTGCGGGAAAAACCAACAATGGGACAGGGCTCATCTGGGTCATTTCAAAAAGCAAGGGAGGAGGAAAGATGCAGTCTGCCTTGGATGTTGGCATGAAGCAGGGACTTCGCCATAACTGGATGTCTCGGTACCTCTGATGGCCAGAAGAGTGGCCAGGGAGTGACAGCTGGTGACCAAGAAGAGGGATGTGTTTGGCCTTATTCTGTCTGTGCTGAAACATAAGCAGGGGACCTGGCTCTGTCTCCTGCGGTCCTCGCCTAAGTGAACTCAGTATTCTGCTCCCAAAAGAAGGACATCCCTGCCAGCTTGCAATGCCACCAGCTGTGCCTCTGCTGTGGTCCGGAGGTTGAGTGCCTCCAGGAGGCCACATATGGAAGGCATGGCTCCTAGGGTGCTGCTATTGGGAGGTGCTGGAGCCTCTGAGAGATGGGGCCTCTGGTCCGTAGGTCACCCAGGGTGCAGGACCCCCCTCTGCCTGTTTGCTTCTTGGCTGATGAAGTGTGTGTTTTCACTATAGCATGTTCCTGCCATTGTGCTATCTCACCCCAGGCCAAATAGCAACGGGCCAGCCAAGGACCGGATCCTCCAAAATCCTAAGCCAAAATAAATCTTTACTCCTTTCATTATTTCAGGTATTTTGTTGCATAACAGGAAGATAATACACCTGCTGGGTCAGATTTCATTCCGCAGGTGGCAGGCAAAGGGGGCGAAGGTGGCGATGAGAAAGAACATTGAACAGCTTTGTCAGGAGCCAAGACCATAGACTGACCACATCTGTCACTCCCATGTTCAAGAGGATCGCGGTGCCAGGACCACTAGCACAGGTGCCTGTGGTCTGCCATGGTCTGAGGCCACATGCCAGGACCTCCAAAGTCCTAGACGAGACCCCACGGGAGGAACTCAGTGGTGCCCTCCACCCCTTGGCACGTTTTTCTCCCAGAGCCGTGTGTGACTTAAGCCCTGGGGCACCTGCGCCTGCCATGAGTGCTGTCTGCAGGTGCGCACCCAGGGTGTGGCTCTGGAAGGTGACGGACTACTGCTGGTGGAGGTGGGGCGGCTGAGGAGTCTCGCAGACACCTGAGGGCGCGCCCCTTCCCTCTCTGCTTCCTGCTCACCCTGAGCAGAGTAGCCCTGCTCCTCCAAATCATTCCACCGCACCGCCCTGCCCTGAAGCCAGCGACCATGCACCGAAACGTAAGCCACCAGAAACTTCTTTTATTTGCGGGTGTCAGGTCTGGTGTCCCAGCCACGGGACAGTGATGAAGACTACTGCTCCCAGCGGGGCGGAACAACAGCAGACCAGCGACGCTCGATCTGCGCTTCCGCCGCCAGGCGCGGCCATCAGCGCGCCGCCGCCAAGTGGTGCTTCCGGTACAGAAGCGCGCGCCGCTTCTCGCGCTCGCGCACGAAGGTGCGCAGCTGCGCTGTGGGGAAGGTGACCGGCGCCGGGCGGGCGCAGGGCGGGCCTTCCTCGGTCAGCCACGGGCTCTGCAGGCAGCCGGAGGCGCAGGGCCGCGCCCTGGGAGAGGGAGTACGCGTGAGGGTCCGTGGCTGCGGGCGGGCCAGCGGGGTCGGGACCAGGAAGGGGGTCCAGGGGGCCCCCGGGGTAAGGGTGGGGCGGGGCGGAGCAGAGGTGGGGGTGGGGTGGGTAGAGCGAGGCCGGGCACAATGGACACGGCTAGAGTATGCGTCTGGGCGCTGGGACGTGTCGGGGTCGGGGCTGCGCGGGGCTCCTCACCAGGGCTGGACGCTCAGCGCGTCCCGAAGGAAGGTAACGGCGCCACCAGATAGTCCAGCATAGCAACGGCTCAGCCGGATGAGCCCTTTGCGCAGCCCCTTCTGCAAGTCTCGGGTACCCTCGCCGTTCACCGGGTACTCAGCACTCAGCCTGCATGGGTAGGGGGCCCTCAGTTACCCTCCGTGGGTGGGGGCCACTGAAGGTGGCACCAGACTCGTGAGGTTGCCTGGACCACCCGCTTGGCGCCCCCCCTGACGGCTGGAATGACTCACATGATGAAAGCTGTCACACCAATGGCCCAGATGTCTGTTTGCGGGACAGCCCCCTGGCCATCCAGGAGCTCTGGAGCTGGAAGGGAGCACAGGTGGGGGCACAGGTGAGGGGCCAGGTGGTTTGGCACTAGCACATGGGCACAGATGGGTGGACTCCGATGGGGAATACGGCAGAGATAGACAGAGGTGTGGGCCCAGGCGGGAGGGTGCAGTTGTGTGGGCACAGGCAGGGGGACAAGTGGGGTACACAGGAGTTCGGCCATAGGTGGAGGGCACAGGTGAGAGGGTAGGCTGCTGGAGTTGGGTGGGACGGGGCAGGAAGGAGAGGTGGAGAGGGTCTTCCTGCTGCCCCCCACCGGGTGCCCACAGGTCTTCCTGTTGCCCCCCCCACTGGGTGCCCAGGTGCCCACAGCTGTGTGCCCTTGCCCACACACACACCCATGGTCTCCACGTAGTCCTTAAAACTCTCGGAGGGCAACACCTTCTCCTGGTGGAGGCTCTGGGCACTGCCCAGGTCCACAACCTTAAGCAAGTTATACTCCGTGATCATCATGTTCTCTGACCGCAGGTCCAGGTGCAGGATGTGCTGGGCATGCAGGTACTGGGTGGCGCTCAGCATCTGCCACAGGTAGTCCTTCACCTCAGACTCTGAGTAGGAGGCCCTAGGAACAGAGGTGGCTTGGCACAGGCACGAAGGTGGGGGGCATGCAGAGACCTGCATGTAGCTCAGTGGGCTGAGAGAGGCTGCCAGCTTTACACAGCCAGGCACGAAGCTCAGCCAGGACGAGGTGAGACATGAGCCTTGCGACCATCTGCCCACCTGCTCAACCACACCAGCCCGTGCCACCCCTCACCTCTCAGCCAGGCTGGGGAGTAGCTCAGGCCCCGAGCACAGCTCCAAGATGAGCACCAGGTGCCGAGGGCTGAGGTAGGCAGCGTGCAGTTGTGCCAGGTGTGGGTGACGCAGTCTCTTGAGGGCCTCGTATTCCCGGAGTACTGTCATCTTGTCCTCGGGCCAGTAGGGAATGATCTTAGCAGCCAGTGCCCGGCCACTGGCCTTCTCCTGGCACTGCCGTACCACACTAAAGCGGCCCCTGGGCAAAGAACACCAGGAGGGTAAGGTCTTTAAGGAGCAAGGCAGGAAGGCGAGAGGCTGAGGCCAGATGCATAGGGAAGAGGCTTGAGCTGAGGCTGCGTGGGGCAAGGGACAGGCAGGTTGCAGGGGAGGGGAGGCTGGGGCACAAACCCCACCCACCCCACCAGTCCCAGCAGCCACACCTTCGGATCTGCATCTGGAAGGCGAAGGTCTTGGTGCTGGGCAGGGGTTGGGCCGGTTGCCTCCTACCACTCTCCTCCTCGGAGGCTATGGGAAAGCAGATGTTCAGGCTGGGCATCCTGCATCCCCAGCTGTCCCCTACCCCGTGGCCCTTGCTTCCCGGGCACCAGAGAAAGGGCCCTCCTTCAGCTCCCATGCATTCTGACTCATCCCTCTGACACTGGTGAGGGGCAAGGGTGGGATATAGCGGCGGAGCGAGCCGTACGGTGAGTGATAGCTGCGGAGTCCTGTCCAGGAAGGAGTGGGCACAACTATCTTAATCATCACTCCGCTCTTCCTCTGAATCAGATGCAGACCCAGCTCTCAGGGCCACAGTATGAGCTCATGGCTTCCAGCAGGTGGGGGCCAGGGACAAGGGGTCCCAGAGGGCACAGGCTTGAGTGCAGAGTACAGGCGGCTCTTTCCCAGGAAGGTGGTAGTCACCCCAGCCGCCCTGTCCCCTTTCCCCCAGGCAGCTCACCCAGACAGCTGGGCCGTCCCAGGAGGACCTGTTCTGAGGGGCTGCTGTAGGGGCCCATGCCCGCCTTGCTGACACATGCCGTGCGGAAGGTGTAGACACCACCCCGGGGCAGCTTGCTGGTGAGGTAGCAGCAGTCAAAGATGTCGGAAGCCAGTGTAGTCCAGCTGCCACCTGGGCCCAGGGAGGCCATGAGAGGAGCAGGGAGAGGAGTTCACACTCTCCCCAAGGGGCAGAGGGCCTCCCTATACCTTCCGTGCAACACTGTATAATGTATGTCACGGGGCCACAGGACTCCACGGGCTTCCAGACCAGCAGCACCCCATCTTCGTACACCTCTCCGATGTCAGGGCGTGGGGAGGACAAGGGACGCTCTGCAAGGGGGCCACACATGGTCAAAGTGGGCACAGGACACCCTGGCTGTGCCTCCCCCTTTCCTCTCAGCCAGGATCCCCTCCAGGCTGCCTGCACTGCCGTGTCCATACAGGACTCTGTGGAGGGGTGAAGGTCCTGGTGGCTCAGCTTTTCTGAGTGCCCAGCACTAGCTGTCTGGGGCCCACTCACACAGCCGCCCCCATCGCAGCTACCCTAGAAGCACACCCCATGCAGTGTTTGGAGCTGGGGGCTTGGCCATGATGGGGACACAGAACAGGGATGGCCCCTCCTTCCTGCGTGGTGGAGGGTGGGCCACACAGCACCATGGAGAGATGGAGCCGGGGTTCAGGCTCCAGGGAGGGCTCCTTCCACGGGCAGACAGGCGTGAGCGCAGCATCGTGTACCAGTGTGCTTTGTTCGAAGGGCTGTAAGGCAGCAGCCACAGTCACTCCCCACTCCTGGGCACACTGCTCCTGGCCAGTTCGGGGCCCTGCCCAGCCACTCAGCATATGCAGCAACTGTGTGCCGTGCCTGCCCACTGGGAACAGGCTGCCTAGGGGAAGTGGAGCCCAGCAGCCACTTCTTGAGTCCCAGGTTCTGTGGCCTCATGAAGTGGAACACGGTCTCCCTGGCTCCCCACTCACCTGCTTTCCGGAGGACACCTCTGCTGGCTGCTGTCCCCAGCAGGTTGCTCACAGTACAGGTGTACTCGCCCAGGTCCTCCTCTGTCACCACAAGTATGGTCAACAGCTCAAAGTTCTTCCGCGTGGAGGAAATGAGGGTGCGCGCACTGCTATCCAGGATGGCCCCATCTGCATGGGGACAAAGTGGCCCTCAGTTTACCTGGACAGCCATGGCCTGCAGCCTGCTCCCAGACAACTACTCACCTTTGCTCCAGGTGGCTTGGGCAGCTGGCTGGGCCAACACCTGGCAGGCGAGTGTCACTGACTGGCCCAGGACCACAGCCTCATCCGAGAGCTCCCTCAGGAAGGTTGGCGCTGAAGACAGATGTGAGAAGAGGCTTGGGGGGGGGGGCGCAGCCAGAGGGTGCAGCCAGCCCCACCCAGCCTCCCAGGACTGCTGGGCCCTGCTCACCATGGTTCCTGCCTTTCAGGCCTGACAGCCGGAAGGAGGTTGGGCCCACTTTCTTCCTGGGGGGCTCCTCCCTCTCTTGACCTGCAGGACAAAGAGGCCATGGAGTTCATGATAGGCAGGAGCCTCTGTCCTCTGGGACAGCACCTGCTTCCTCAGTCTACCCTCGCCCCAGCCCTCCTCGTTTCCAGGCCATGGGGAGGACAGGACCCCAGGATTGTGGGAAGTGAGCTAGTCACACTGAGGCTTCCCCCGCCTGGCTGCCTGGACCCTAAAAGGCCACTGCAGGGGCACCATCCCCTTGAGGGCTGTTGGAATATACCCACCTCCAGCCCCCTGCAACTGCCTTGCCCAGGGCTGGCACCGGCACCCAGGAAGAGGGCATCCGGCCACAAGACAGAGGCCTGTGGGGTGAGGCTAGGGGCTGAAGTGTCCCTGGCCTGAGAGGATGGGGAGAATCCAGGTATGCCAGCTCCCAGCAGAAGTCACCTTGTTGCCTGCCCTTCAGCATGTGAGAGATGTGGGCCATGGACTCCTTCACCCTCTGGCGCAGCCCGCGCTCTGAGGGCTCTTCTGGCAGGCAACCTCCCGGGAACTGGAAGAGGCTGCGTGAGGGCGACCACTTCCGCTTCCTGCCAGTGGCCACCTCTCCCACCAGGGCCACCAGGTCATCAGGCTCCTCCTCGGTGATCTCAAGGCCAGTGTGCAGGCCCAGCTCGCCTGGCCAGGGCCACATGGCCTCTGGGAATCCAGCCAGCTCCTCCTCAGCCTCTATCTCTGGGGAGGGTGGCTCCACTGGCCCCAAGGGCTTGGACACCCTCTTGAAAATCATGAACTCAAACGGGAGGTATTTGATGTCATATAGGTCGGAGAGGTTGAGGTAGGCAGGGTCCACCTCAGAAATGTCCAAAGATACGGTGTCAGCTGCCTCCACATCTCCTGATAGGTCGTGGATCTGTACCAGGGAGACCTGATCCGCCTTCTCCCATGAGGGCAGCTCTGGAGAGGCCCTCGGAGACCCCCAGCTAGTCTGAGACTGGGAGATCTCAGCTATGGCCTCCTCCTGCTCCTCTGAGGATTGGGACACTGACCAGGCCATCCTGGCCCACAGAGGACCCTGGCCCAGCATGCCTCCAGCATCCCCACCAAAGGCAAAGGTCCCATAGCCAGCAACACCCGCATAGCCGCCTCTGCGGGACCCCAAGGAGAACTTCCGGGTGGTTGCCTGCTCCTGAGGCCGCTGTGGAGGGGGTGTGGAGTCTGGTGGACCTTCTGCTTGTTGGGTCAAGCCTTCAGCACCCAGGGTGGGGCCAGGATAGGTTGTCCCAGGTAGGGAGGTGGTATGGGGTCCTTGGGAGCTGGGCAGGGGCCTAACTGGGGCCAAACCTAGGGCTGTAGCTCCAGGAGGCTGTGTTGAGGGTAAGTTGCAGCCTTCCTGAGGAGAACCACCCAGCTCAGGGGGACTGACAGGGCCTGGGCACTCTCCATGGCTCTCCCATGGTGTTCTGTCCTGTGGAGCGTGTCCCCAGTCTCCATCAGCAGATGGGAGTGGCCCAGTTTCCTTGGGGTGCACGGGGTCCCCAGCAGAGGCCCCGCAAGCCGGCCCAGACAGGGCCGAGGATGGACACTGCCCTCCAACACAGGCCCCTGAAGAGGGGTCTTTGGTGCTGGCTGGGTCGTGGTCCAGGGAACGGCTGTGGCCTGGTACCTCGGTGCTTGGGCTGGGCCGCCACAGGGCGGACTCAAAGGAAGTCGCCCGGGTCACTGTGGCCTGCTCCTCCTGGGTGGCCTCCTCCTCCAGCACGCGATGCTCCAGGAGCGGTTCCCGCAGCCCAGGCAGGGCCCGTGCAATATACCCACCCTTCAGCAAGTGCCGCCGCCGTGCCCCGTGCTGCCTGGCCCCCATGGCAGCAGTCCCTTGCTCTGGTCCCTCATCCGCCTGCTGATAAAACAGGCTGCGGATGACACTGTGCCGAGGTACACAGCCGGGAGGTGGGGGCCCTACACCTGGCGGGCACAGCACCTCCGGGGTCCCTGTGGGCATTGTACTGGCCTCAGTCTCCTCAGGCAGGCTTGCTGAGGGCCGCAGGAAGCCCCGGGGGTGAAGCAGGGGAGAATGGGCAGTTGGGGAGGGTGGCAGCGACCTGGCCCGGGCAAAGGGTGCCAGCTCGAGGTCCGAGGAGGCTGAAGAGCTGGAGGAGCCGCTGGCGTCTGGGCACAGGTGCCGGACCACACCAAGGGATGGGCTGTCGGGTGGGCCCTGGAGCAGCTCTGGGATGGACCGCATGACCAGGATGGACTTGTAGCTCATCAGGGAGCGCTGGAGCCACAGGACAGCATGTTAGAGTTGGCCCAAGGGAGCCCCACCCAGCAGGTTCCTGCAGCCTGAGCTCTGCCTGCAGCCCTGCTGTCACATGGACACTGGGATCTGAGCCCCAGTGTCCCTTCTGTGAGGCAGCATGGCTCACCTGCCAGCGGCTACGGGCCAGGAGGAACTTGAGCTGCTTGGTGTTGATGAAGTGGGCCTCCTCGGCGGGCACAGATGTCTGTGGGCAGCAAGGAGGAGCCACAGTGAGGATGGTACCAGCTGGGCAGAAGCCCCGGGTCCCAAACCCAGATGCCCAGGCAGGCAAAGGGCAGAGCCAGTGGTAGTGCTCTGTCCCAGGCCTCCTGGCAAACTGTGATAAGGCCAGTCAGAAGGGGTGGACACCTCCAAGACTGGGGATATGGACCCCGCCTTCATGTCAGTGTGTCCTCCCTGTCCCTTCCCTGCAGGGCGGCAAGGCCTAGCCTGGGTGGACTCACCAGGAACCAGGGGTGAGTGAGGCACTGTGTGGCGCTGGGGCGGGCCCTGCAGAGGACACCAGGTGGTTGGTCAGTGGTGGATGGGATGAGGGCCTGAGAGGGAGGGCGGGTGGCATAGGCACTCACTCTGGGGCCTGCTGCAGCATGGCCTGGATGAAGTCCTGGGCATCTGCACTGAGGTGGGCAGCTGTGGGGCTGCTCCAGGACACCCGCCCCTCAAGGACATTCAGAAGGGTGGCACGGTCACTCTCACCAGCAAACGGGGATGTGCAGGTCAGGCTGAAAGAAGGTAGCTGGACCTTAGCCAAGTCCTGTCTTGGAACTGCTCCTGTCCAGCCCAAGGACCCCAGCAGGCCCCAGGCTCAGGTCAGAGCAAGGGTCCAGGCTCAGCCTGCAGCAGGGGCTCTGATCAGCCTAGGGT
This sequence comes from Dinomys branickii, assembly GCA_004027595.1. NCBI lineage: Eukaryota > Metazoa > Chordata > Mammalia > Rodentia > Dinomyidae > Dinomys > Dinomys branickii. The sequence continues at coordinate 41,139 of PVLD010013364.1, read as the reverse complement.
GAGGACCTGGGCCAGGCTTCGGCAGGGGTCAGGGTTGACCTGTATGGGATCTAGGTTTGGCTGGCAGTAGAGACCAAGGATTAGCCTAAGAGAGAGGTAAGGTTAGCCTAAGCATGAGCAGGCCGCTTAGCCTCCATCTGGGGGGGCCCAGCGGGCACAAAGACTGAGTCAATCCTGCACAAACACCAGCCCTTCCCAAGATGGGGATCAGAAGAGCTGAAAGGAGATCGAAGCTCGGCCTACATCAGCAGCATTGTCAGGGCAGCCACAGTCAACTGGCCTGTGCACGACCCTGGGCCCAGCAGGGATGAGTGGCTCAGCCTTGTGACAGCATGACGCTCACAGGGTCCTTATCAGGTTGGCTGACTGCCTGCTCCCAAAATAGCTGTCCTGACCTGGGGCTTAGCCTGGGTGCAAGGCAGAGTGCAAAGCCTCAGGCCATGAGTGAGGGTGGTGCTGCAGGGGTAGGTGATAGGCTGGCTCACCTGAGGTAGGAGATGACCCCCGCGGCCCTGCAGGAGGAAAGTACAGTGAGCAGCAGGGCCCAGCCAGGAGCTGGAGGCCAAGGCACAAGGGCACACTCAGCGGCTGCTCGGGGGCGTGCCCATACTGCTCACCAGATGTCGGAGGCTGCGCTCACAGGTGCCTGCTGAATGATCTCAGGGGACACGAACTCAGGGGAACCGTACTTGCTGTACTGTGGCTCCAAAGGTGTGAGTTTTTGGGCCAAACCAAAGTCACAGATTTTGATGTCTTCCCGAGCAGGATGCACCATTAGGATGTTGGGGGGCTGTCAGACAGAGTTAGGGTGTCAGGGAGGGCTGTGCTTAGGGGTAACTTGGAGGCCAGCATGGGCAGCAGGGACCCCTAGAGTCAGATCAGAGCCAAGTTCCATCAGATGTGGCTACCAGAAGTAGTGAGCTCCCTGGCCTCAGAGGCATGCGAGCCTGCTGGGGAGGCATGGTGGGAGGGTGGGCCTGCACCTTCCCGGCCCCCAGGCTTCAGGCACCATTGCCCCAGCCTGGGGCCTGGGGTAGGGTACCTTGATGTCCAGGTGGAGGACGCCGTGACTGTGTAGGTACTGCAGCCCCTCCACTAGCTGCTGGATGTAGACCTTGACCTATGCACAGATGGGTCCAGTCAGGACCACCTGCCCGGGTGGCACGCAAAGCCCTCTGGGATGCTGTGGGCCCCAAGCTGGGGCACCCCAAAGGCTAGGTGGGGGGGAAGAGCAAGAGCTACGGCCAAACAGGGAGTCACAGGCAGGGAGGTGCAGTGGGTGGGAAGGTCTGGACAGAGATCTTGGGTCTCCTGGCCCAGTTGGGGTGGTCAGTCACCTCCGCCTCGGTCACCACACTCTTCTTGAAGAGGCGATCCAGCAGTTCCTCAGATGAGCACCTGGCCACAGTCAAGGAAACATGGGGAGCTTCCAGACACAGAGTGGCAGCCAGGATGGGGCTTCTGGGCCCAGTGAGGGGTGGTGCTGAAGGTCAGGGCTTGGCAGCTCCATCCCTGAAGCGGGCTCAGGCCTGGCCTAGGGACCAGGACACACTCAGCCCACATAGACTGTCATGGGCTGTGGGACAGTGGGGGCTGGCAGTGGTCACCTTGACCTGGGCCACCCAGGGACTCCACGCTCCCCTCCCCAGGCCCTCCAGTGCAGGATACAGCTCCAGGATGAGGATGAGGGTCTTCCGTGTCTCAAACTGATCTAGCAGCCCGGTGACCAGTGGGTGGCTGAGGGTGGCCAGGATGTCCCGCTCCTGGTAGGCCTGGGTGCGTGTCCTGCTCCGCAGGGGGATGAACTTGGCAGCACAGGACATCTTGTTTCCCATGTGCTGTACCCTCTTCACAAAGCCGAACACACCCCTGGGGGAGGGAGCCCTGTGAGTGCTACGCCGTCGGATTCCTCGGGTCCCGGGGTCTCAGGGAGTGGCAGGGGAACCATGTACCTCCCAATCTCCTCCTGGACCTCGTAGAAGGACTGCAGCTTCCTCCGGTAGCTCTGCTTTTCCGAGTCCAGCTTGCTGTCCCCTACATCGCAAGGCAAGATATGGGTCGGTGTGGGTGGAGGTGACACTTTGGGCCAGGGCCCATCAGAGCCCAAGGAACCCATAGCCCGGAGACCCCTGCAACCCACTCACCCCCAAGAACCAGCAGCTCTGCCTTGCAGAACACTTGGCCACCAGCATTGTGGGCTATGCAGGTGTAGACACCAGCATCCCCCAGGACTGTGTCTGTCAGTACCAGGGAGCATGAGGTTCCATCTTGCCGCTGTTGGAGCCGGGAACTATCTACCAGCTGGATGCCATCCTGAGGATGAGGACAGCCCGGTGCCATCAGCCCAGCCCTGAGGATTGCCATACTGTGCTCACCCCACTGTGCCAAGTGCTGCTTCCACACCTGCTGTGTGTGTGTGTGCCGCCCCATGTGCAGCCCAAGGGGCTAGGGAAATGCACAACAGGTGGTGGGATGGGGACTACAGGGTGGGGTTTGCCTCTGCCACACAGGGCCTTCCCAAGCGCCCACCCTGGGACTCCTCTGACCTTGTACCAGGTCACTGTGGGCTGTGGGTTGCCCTCGATGACAGCCTCGAACTGTGCAGTGCCACCTGCCCGAACCTGCACATCCTCGATGGTGACTTGCATGGACGGAGGCCCTGGAAGTGGTGGAGGAAACTAAGGGCAGGATCCCTGGACACCCACCATGCATAGGTGGTCAGTGAGGTTCCAGGGCCACCCCAGGGTGACAGCCCCTCCCTATGACAGTGCCCCAGCCACGCCTCAGCCACGGGAAATGCTTCTCTCCCTCCAGCTACTGTCTCTCCAGCTGTGACCTCAGCAGGCCAAGCCATTGCCCTCAAAGCTGATGAGGACAAGGCTAGCAGACCCCGAGCCTGCCACCCCTCCAGGGCATGTGGGGACCTCCACAGGCAACTCAGCCAAAGGTCCCTGCCCCAGCATAGTGCCCATACTTGCAGTGCCCACATCAGTGGCCTGGTACACATAAGTCCTCTGTGTGGCCTCGGTGACCATGTGGCTGTGGATGTCCCAGAGCAGCTGCCCTGGCCCAGACATCACCCAGGCTGTGTCTTCCTCCCTGGAATCACATAGGTCACTGACTCTGGTAATACACATGGTCCCTGCCCCCCAGCTGGCCTCCCCTATGCATCCCCAGTGTAGGACCCTGCTGGCCAAGGAGGTTACCGGATGGGCACCGTCCGTCCCTGGGCCCCTTCAGTGGATGCCAGCTTCCACTCCAGGTCTTCCAGGAGGTTGGCTGATAGGGGATACAAGTAGTGAGAGGACAAGGCAGGTGGCTGGGGACACCACCATCATCAGCTAGTGTGGGGAGGCGCTCAGTAGGCAGCAGGGAGCCACAGTGCCACTTGAGCCCCAGGACCTTCCAGCTCAGTCCATGCATGCTGCCTGCATGAGGGACCCCATCCTTGGTGTCCTGCCTGCTGGCCAGGTCTACCTGAGGACAAGCCAGCCCTGCCCACCGAGGAGCTCGACCACCTGAGGACTCCCCAGGCCTAGCTGGAACTTCAGCAGCTGCTGAGGGCCAGGGCCGCCCAGAGACAGCCATCTTGCCCAGGTAGAAACAGGTATGGGCCAGCCTAAGGGAGACTCAGGCCTCCTGCCTGCTGCCTGGTACTAGTCTGGGGCATCTGAGAGTCAGAGTGCACCACACTGCTGTGGTCAGTGTGCCAAGCCCACTGGGGCAGGCTGAGTCAGGCTGGCACAGGGGGACAAGGGAGCAGAGCTGGATGGTCTGGTGCTGTACTCATGTCAGGTTACCAGCTCTGGTGTCAGGCACCATGATCAGGACACTGGGGACAGTGTTCCCAACACAAGATGGAGCCAGCACTGGGAGGCCCCACCCACCATCTGCCTACTACATCCTGTCCTGTGACACCAACCTAGTGCCACTGCTAGAGGTGGTGACGGGGGACAGCAAGGAGCTGTTGTGCTCTAGGCCCCTGGGACAGACACAGTGCCTAGAGAATACACACTGGCCCAGTGGTGGAAGGAGGAGCGTGACTCCCCCGGGGGCCATGGGACAGGTGGGTGGCAGGGGCCCCTGCAGGTGCATGGGGGCCAAGGGCTGGGCAAGGCATCCGGACTGTGTGTCAGGATAGGGGCACGAGAGGGGGACAATGGCTGGGGCAAGGGTGCGTGCACAGAAGACATGATGGTCCCTGGGCTGGCCAGCAGCCTCCAGCCTGACTCAGCCTGCCAAAAGCATGCAGCAACTAACCACGGAAAGGGCCTTCTCGGAGCCCCCTCTGCAGGCCTCCCCAACCAGGCTTGGTTCCCTAGATGACAGTGACAGGAGTTGCTGCCCCAACGTGACAGGGACTCATGGTCCTCGAGTGTGGTCACAGGACAGAAGCAGGGAGGGGGCAAGGCCGGGTCCTGGTGTGATCTTGTCTCACAAGTCTGTCTATACCACCTGCTTCCTCCACCTCCCACCTGCTGGGGAGCGCAGAGCCCAAGCCGGATGCCATAGGCCAAGCAGGGAGCCCCAGCTCTGGGACAACTTATCTTGCCCAAGTCTCACAGATGGGGAAACTGAGGCCCAGTGAGGCACAGGCCCAGCCCAGGGCATCAAGGCCTTAGGGCTCAGCAGTTCACACCCATGGGCAGCACTGTGTGAGGCCTCACCAGCTGCACCAGCGGCTCCTGCACCTGAGGGCTGAGGCCCAGCCTGCAAGGATGCACGTGGCCCAGGGGGGCTGGGAACAGTGGAGGCCCCTGCAGAGAGGCCTGGCGCCTTGGGCCCCCACAGCCCCTGCACAGTAGGTGTCACCTCCGGGCAGGCTCCATCAGGGGTGGGGTGGGCAGAGTCCTCCGAAGCAGCCTCTGTGGAGAGGATGTCAGTGCAGTGAGGCCCAGGTCTCTCGTAGTAAAGATGGGCCTCCAGGGCTGCCCACCTGGGATAACTCAAGAAATACCCTCCCAGAACCCACAGCCCAGGCTCAACACCACAGGTGCACCTCCTCCTCCCAGAGCCACCAAGCTACAACCCAACCTCAGCTCCTGGAGCCTAGACCCCAGAACCCTCCATCCCCTGCAACCCCATGCCAACTCCACACTGACCCTCAGGCCAACCCCTTGGGCTGATGTGGGTTTGCACTGCACTGCACAGTTCCAGACATCCAAGGCAGCTTGAATGGTTGTCCAGGCAACCTTAGCTACAGCCCCTTGGGCACAGGCCACCTCCAGAGAGGCCTTCACCCACCCCATCTGACCACTGACCAGCAGCTTCCTCGTTTTCCTTTCCCTCCCCTCCCCTGGCCCTCCAGACACCCACGGGACCCCCTGATGTCCTTGCAGCCAAGTGCCCAAGGCCACTAACCACACCCACCCTCCTCCTGCTATGAAGATCCTACACATAGGCTGCAGACGCCCCTCCAGGCTACCCTCCCAGGGGCTAGGGTGTCCATCCTCCACTCCAAGGTTGGAAGGACCCAGAAAGAGCCCCAGCTGGAGTTGTCTGGGTCAGGGGCAACACAGCTGTGTGTGGGTCACCGCACACCCTGGAGCCATGTGGGCACTGACAATGCACCCCCCCCATCTGCTAGAGTCCCAGTGTGACCAGGCTGGATCCACACAGACACAGGGCACCCAGGGACCCCTGGGCCAGCCTAGAGCCAAAGAGGGGAGGTGGCCTGCACTGTGCGCGTGGAAGCAGAAAGGAGCCATGGCAGGTACAGGAGTCAGTTTATTGTTCACAGGGCCCAGGACAAAAGACTGCACAGCAGACAGCTGCATGTGGCAGGTGGCCAGAGACACAGGACAAATGCTGGTGCAGGCCATTGGCCCCATCCAGTGCCCAGCAGGGATGAGGTCTGTGAGGTAGAGGCCAGGCAGGAGGGCAGGGAGGCTCATCCTAAGCTGTACAGGAGCTAGAGGGGCTGAGGTGAAGCCCCCAGTTTGGTGTCAGTGGGCACACAGTGTGGTCCAAGACACAGGCTGTCCCTGCCCCAGTGGCAGCACAAGTGCAGGTCCTGGCCCCCGAGTCCCACAGTGTGGTCTCAGCCCTGGGAGGGGCCAGGGCCCTCGCCTCCACCTGGACGTAGGTGCAGCGTGACAGTCTCACCCACAGTCCCGAAGCTGACTGTCCGGGTGGAAACCTCCGTTTTGAAGCTACTTTGATTGCCCTCTGCAGACTGCTGCACTTGGGCACGGAAGGAGGATGTCCAGGGGGTGCTGCCCCCAGGGCTGGCTCCCTGCACAAGGAAGGAGATGCCCTCAGCTCCAGAGGCCCGGGGCCCCCGCTGGAAGGAGCTGGGCCGGCGCCCCATGCTGAGCAGGACAGGCCGCCCTACGGTGGGCTCGCCAATCTCTCTCTGCAGCACCGAGACAGTGCACGGGGGGTCCCCAGAGGTGCCAGGCACAGGGTCTCTGCAGCCAAAGGTCTCCCCTTCCTGGGGTACATAGTCCTCCAGGTCAGCCAGGGTCAGTGCACGGCCGTCGTGTGTGAGGATCTTGGGATCACGGCCCCCAAGGTCATGGGTGTCCTGGGGCTCCTCTGTCACAGTCATGCCTCTGTCCTCTTCCTCGCCTCCTCCATCTTCCGTGGCACTGTCCTCCAGGGTGGCCCAGGACATGCTGCTCGTGTCCATACAGAGAACCTGGGGCTTCCCGATGCAGGCACCTGCTGTGTCCTGGCCCAGCTGCGTGTTGTTGGAGTTGTTGGTGTTGGGGTCCGCGCTGGGCTGCACGACGAGCACCTCTCCTGGGCCACCAGGTGCCTCTCGGGTGGAAGACACACCCTGCGAGCCTCCCTTCTTCACTCGAACCTCGATGGTCTCCTCCACCTCCACCCACTTTGAAGCGGAGCCCTCAGCCTCCGTCACGAACAGCGTGGGCACGGCAGGCATCAAGCCCGGCTCCGCCTCAGGCCTGCAGGGCCCCAGTGGGGATGGCAGCTTGGGCGCCTGGGTGGGCGGGCCTGACCTCCGTGGGCTGGCAGGATGGCAGAGTGGTGAGCGGGATGGGGACTTGCTGGGGGACTGGCGCCGGCCACGGGGACTCTTCACCACGGTGGTGATGGTCTCCTCTCTAGTAGGGGAGAGGGCCCAGGAGAGATGGGCCTGGAGACTGGTGGTCTCCCCAAGAGCCATGCCACACGTGGGTGCCAGAGCCCACACTGACACAGGCAGCAAGGGGTGAGGCTGCGCAAACTCCTACACATGCACACGAGCCTGCACAACTCCAGCCCAAAGCCAAAGAAACAAAGCACAAAGGCCCATGTGGTTAACCTCAGCTCCAGTCACAGCAGCAAAAGGCCGAGGTTACACTCCACAGGCCAGCACCTCTACCATCTCTGCCAACTGGCCCCGCCAGCTTGAGGTGGGACATAGCTTATGCCCAGGGCCGTCCAGTCAGGTGAGCTGTTCTGAGGGTATGTAGCCATCACAGTGCTGGACTCCAGCTTGTGACCCCTACCTGGTCCCATCCCCTGCAACAGTGGGCAGCAGAGTTGGGCTGCTGCACATGGGTGGGCCAGGCCCTGGTCAGAACCCTGCAGCTCCCTGGTCTGCCCCGGGGTGGTCCTGACGCCTTCCTGGGTGTCAGCAGGGCCCCTGAGTACTGAGAAAAGTGGGCCACAGCTGGACACACTGCATGGCACAAGGCCCTGGCTGTCCCTGGACTGGAGCCTGCCCCCGGTGGGCATGGTGATGCCTGGTACAGTCACTCAATGTGCCGTGGCAAAGACCTTGCCTCTCCTTCCTGGCTTTTGTCTAACTCAGGACTCTGCCCAGGATAGCCCTGGAACACAAGGACACCCCCCCCGGTGCCCAGCAGGACAGGCTCTGGCTCCTCTGACCCTGATAGCCCACAATGGGCACAGACTTGCCATGTCCTAATCCTGGTTGGGGCACCAGGCCTGAGCTGCAGCCTCCCCGGTGTCAGATGTGCTGCCTGCCTCACACTGCTCCTAGGAGGGCACAGGGCACAGGGCCCAAGTCAGAGCAACTATCTCTCTCCTCTCCTCGACCTGGGGGTGAGGGTGGGCACTCCCCACACCTGACACAGACCATACAACGTTCTGACCACCCTCCTCTCCTCCAGTTCCTCTGCTCTTCAGTACCTATGTCTGTCAACTGGGTGGTGATAATGCCCCTTCTGGGCAACCTGGGGAATGACCAGTGCAGTGCTCAGGCTGTTGCTGCTCCAAGACAGTGCCTACCTGCTATGGTGTGCACTGGGCTCAGTCTCCTCTGGAGCACAGGCCAAGAGGGGGCTGAGCTAGCACTCCAGCACAGGCCAGTTTCAGCCCTTCTCACAAGTTGAAGCTCATGAGAGGGGTGAAGAGGTCCTCACCCTGGAGCTCCCACCACCACCCAAGGTCCTGGGCTCACAACCTCCACCTGACCCCAACTGCCTCTGTCCCACAACCTTGAAGGCATCTGGGGATGGAGGAAGGGGCAGCAGATGTGGCTCTAGGGATGTGGGCATGGCTGGCTGCCACCTCCCCAAGCTCTGGTTTCCCCATCTTCCAAGTGGAAGTTGGTCTCAGGGACCCTAAAGGACCAAGAGCTGTGCTATCCATCTCTTCTGCACTATTTAACTTAGATTCAGGTTAATAAAAAGGCAACCTCTGCTGCACCAAACCCATCTCCAATGGCTATCAGGCAGGACATTCAACTCCCTCACTCCTGGCTCCAGCCACGAAACGATGCAGCCCTCTGTCTCCACTTCACCCACTTGGTGAGGCTCAAGCCCAAGCCCTGGCTGAGTCCCCTAGGGCTGTACAGGAGCTCCTGGGGAGGTGGTCGGCCGTGGGCAGGAGCCCATGGGCAGGGCCCTGGCTTTGGGGCTGTGCAGGTGGAGGAAGCCCAGCTCTGCAAGGCAAGGCTGCACAGGTGTCTGGCAGTATCTACTGGGCAACCAATCGGGAGCAAGACTGTGCACGGAGGGGCGGCGGTGGCAAGCCACACAGGAATGGTGCAGGAGTTAGTGGCATGCAGGGCACCACAGTCAGGAGGAGGGTTAGAGGCACAGCGGCACTTACATGATGACGGTTTTCTTGGGGACCTTAGTCTCCTGCTCAGTGACTACAAAGAGAACAGTGGGATAGCGAGGGTTACAGACCCACAGCAACAGTGGCTAGCTCAGCAGTCTGCATGGCCTAGCAGCGAGGTGACCACTCAGTGCAGGGGAGCTAGGTCCAATCCCTACCTGGCCATGGCACTTGGGCGTGGGGCTCTGGGTCCCTCAAATTCAAGATGAATGGCTGGAGTCTGTGGTGCTATGGGCTGTGCAAATGCCAGTACTGCTCACATGGGAGCTTGGCCTCTACCCCTGTGGTGGTGGAGGGGATCCTGCTAGCACATGGTCCTACTCTCAGACATGTAAAGCGAGGCCCAGAGAGAGGACAAGAGTAGCCAGAGCCACACAGACGGCCCCAAGAAACCCTAAAAGACCAAAAGGTGCCTCTCCAGGGGAGGGGTTCCAGGGTCCTGACAGTGGTGTATGAGCTCCTCCCAAGGACAGCCCTGAGGGTGCCAGGAGAGTGCTGCGCCTGTGCACAGCTGACCTCTCCCCTCAGGAGCTCCTGCTCAGCATCTTTCCTAGGCTTTCCTATTGCCTCCCTTCCCATCAGCAGGATGGGCCTACTGTTCCTGCCCTGCACAGGGTATCTCAGCTCCAGGGACAGACAGCTCATTCAGAGCCAGGCAGCACCTTCCCACCCATCCTGAGGCCTCACCCCCTGCCGCTTTTGGACAGGGGTGCTGGACTCAAAGATGCCCCACTTGGCCTGAACAGCTGGATAGCAGGCAGCCCATCCCAGCAGCCCCTAGAGTCGCCCTGTGGGGAGCCTGAGGGAGCCCAGGAGACTCAAGAGGGACTTCAGGGACCACAGCATACAGCATCTGGTCCTGAGAGCTTACACTTTGTTACACAAAGAAAGGCTTTCTCTAAGCAGCTGGTGTGTCTTAAACCTGTCTTACATGTGGTGCATGTGAGTTTAATGTACTAATGGTGCCTGCATGTGTCCTGGAAAGCTACTTACTATGCATATGTGACACATACATTTGTGTCTTGCATTTCTGTCACATTGAACATGTGTGTACATGTGCAGTACATGTCTGTAGGGCATCACTACAGCATAGTGTATGTGCTTGCACGTGTGTGTACCGCACATGTGCATCAGGTATATGTTTGCATGTGTCCACACATGCACCACGTGCCACATGTACATTGCTCACATATATCACACACCTCTGTATGCATGTGTGTTCATGTGCTAACACATATACTGTATCTGTTTGCACAATCAATGTATGCATATGTGTGTGTATATACACTCACATGCCAATGGAGTTGTGTGTGCTCACTTGTGTGTCCTACATGTGCATATGTACCATGTGCCTGTGCATATGCATACTCATGTGCACGTGCCTGCAGATAGGTGCACATGCTCACATGTGTAACATGTCTGTGTACATGCATATGTGCACTCATGCCATGTGTGTACCTGCTCATGAGCATGTGTGTATATGCATGTGCTTGCATGTGTCATGTGCCTTGCAAACACATGTTTGTGTGTGCATGTGCTCACAGGTGTAGCATTCTGCATTTCTGTGTGCATGTGCCTACATGTCATGTGCCTGCATGTCTGTGTACATGTGCTCACATGTATGAGCCACGTAACTGTGTGTGTGCATGTGCTCACATGTGTATCTTGTGCTTGGATGTTTGTGCTTGTTCATGTGTGTGTCATGTGCCCACGTGTCTATGTGTCTGTGTGTGCATGTTTGCACAGGCTGCTCTCTGGAGAAAGGGGAGCCACTAGGGGGTGACCCAGGACCCAGCTGCAAGTTCTGGACCTGGATGGAAGGGGAGGGGGTGTAGGAGTGGGAACACAAGGGCTTCTCCTTTACGCTCCCTGCAGGTCCTGCTGCTCCTGGAGTGGCAGCTTGGACACTGTGGGCTGCTGAAACCTGGCACTTGTGCTTGTGGCCCTGAATGCCAGCACTGGGCAGTAAGTATTTTTGACAACAGAAGGGGCAGCTGCATAAAGCGGGACTCCCAGCCAGGCAGATGCACAAGCAAGGGGCCATGCCCACTGGGCTGCAGAGCCAGGTGAGGTAAAGCCACAGACAGGAGTTAGAAAGCGGGGTCTGGGCTCCAACACCAGGTCTCCAGTCCCAGCCCCCGGCCTTGTCAAGGTGTTTCTGACGCATCTGGCCCCAGTGGCCAGAGGCCTCTCTCCATATTGCCACCCTCCTCCACATGCAGAAAGATCCCACCGCAACACCCAGTGAACACACACAGAGGGTGCTTCCCGACCGAGACGGAGTGCACAGAAGTCAGTGGCACGGAAGCACGTGTGCCTGGTGCTGTGGGTACTCTTCTGGGCTGATGAATGCCACGGCCCAACAGACACAGTCCAGACAGAGGGACTCAGGGTGACAGGTGTTTGGCCAGGGTCCTGGCTGCACGAGGGACAAGGAACAGGACTGCCCCCCGAACACACAGTCTCCATGATGGCTGCAGAGCGCAAAGCCCCTGATGTCCAGCACTGGGGGAGACTGATCCCATGGAACACCCACAGGACAGGACTGGTGGATAAGGAGGGTGCAGCTCCATCAGAGCTGGTTCTGCCTCTGCTTGCGTGTCCCCAGAAACGGGAGGCCTGCCACCAACCCAGATGACCCCCTTAGGGAGCAGCTCCAAATAGGCAGCACAGATGGCCACTGCCCTCGTCCACACACTGGCTGCTTATGCACAGCTGAGCCAGATAGGACCCCGGACAAGAATGACACACCACGACCCCTTTCACCTCTGTCCTTCATGAGGCTCCTCTGCAACCAAACCACTCTCACAACCTCAGGAGTGGCCCTAGGCCAGGCAAGGACCCTGCATCTGTGCACCCATGTGGGCCCCTCTTGCACCAAGACGCATGTTCCTGCTGCCCGACCAAGCACAAACATCCTGCACTCTGCTGTCTCCCAGCCCTTAGCTTCACTTGCCAGCCCCATGGGTGCTAGCAGCAGCTCCCTCATCTCCAGCCATGGCCCTTTCTCCTGGCACCCCCAACCCAGCCTCCAGAAGTGCAGCCTAAGCATGAGAGGTAACATTCAGGACCCCTGAATCCTGCCCAGGCCTACAAGGTATCAGCCTGAGGTGCAGCCTGGGAGCACCAAAGTGACAGGAACATAGCAAGACCTACCTTCCACGGCAGCCAAGAGCTGCTCCCTGTGCCGCTGGTCCTGGGCCCGAAGCACAGGACTCTGCATGCTCAGCTCTGCACCCCCTCGGGCTGTGCCCAGCCGGTTCACCAGCTGCAAAATGACAGCAGAGGTACCCTGGGACCTTGCTTCTGATGGAGCTCAGGCCACCTTGGGGCCACACCAGCATCTGTAGCATATAGTCCCCACCTTGGCTGTGCCCTGATACGGACAGGGCCTCCTACAGTGATGGGCACTCCCCCAGGAGTATGGATCTTGGACTGGGTTTAATTTTAATAGACTTCAATGTAAACTTAAGCACTGCACATGGTCAATGGCAAAAAAAGGTCCCTGGCTTCCCAGTATATCCATGGGGCAGGGTTCCCAGCCAAAGCAGAAGCCACATGGAGGACACTGGCCTCTGAGTAGGTCCCATGGGAGCTGTCATGGCCAGGACTGGGGCTCCCAGAGCACCACAGTGGTGCCTGGCTATGTGGGGTCCCCACGAGGAGCCCTAGCCCTGGGCCTGTGGACACGGAAAACAGGGACCAGGTACTGCATCCAGAGACAATGGCAAGGGAGACCAAGAAGCAGGGCCCTCCAGCTGCAGGAGCTGGTAGGCTGGCTGCAAGCTGGGGACAGCCAAAAACAGTCTAGGCAAGGGTGACCTCAATGGCTGTGCCCCCTCCCGCCGTAAGATGTGCCCCTTGCCTCCTCACCTCACACTCGTAGTGCCCCAGGTCCTTGTGGCCGGCCGCCCGGATCACCAGCACCAGCATCCCACTGCGGGGATCGCTCAGCATCCCATACTTGCTGCCCAGGCTCAGCGGGGCCCCGTCCCTGTACCACCTGGAATCCCCGGTGGCCATGAGGCAAGGATACCCCACAATGTCCTTCTCACAGCCAAGTTGCATTCCCGGCACCCACCTCACAGTCCAGCCCAGCTGTACCCCCAGCCCACTGCTCAGGGTCTGGTGGCTATGCCAACCCAGCTCTGACCCAGGGATAGACTGCCCAGCCCACCTGATCTGAGGGTATGGGGCACCCTCGATGGTGCAGGTAATCTGGGCGTCCTCGCCCTCCACAAAGGGCCCGGCCCGAACCTTGCTCACAAACCGTGGTGGGACTGTGGGGAGAGGAGGTGGGAGGTCAGACAGAGACCCACACAAGCAGAGAGAGATGTGGGTGTGGTGACAGGAAAGAGTGGGGAGGAACAGGCACCACACTGGGGCACTGGGGCCACGGTGCCCCACAGAGTGCCAGCTTGTCTCCTGTGAGCCCTGCCATGCCAGATGCCAGGCCCAGAGCACAGGTGCCCACTCACCTTGCACCAGGATCTTCCCTAGGGTGCTAGCACTGCCGGCTGCACTGGCTGCAAAGCACATGTACTGGCCGGAGTCCACGCCTGTGAGGGTATCCAGGATGAGGGCGCATGAGCCGTCCGGGTCTTCAATGAGGATGTGGTGAGAGTCTACCTCCACCGGCTTCCCGTCTGGAAAGCAGGGCACCGTGCTGATGGTGATGAGGGGCTCTGGCCCAGGTCTCCTGTGTCTGGGTCCCCATCTGGTCTATCACTGCCACCTGTCCCTGTTTCCTGTCCCTCCTCTTCTCTCTGCATCTTCACAAGAGCATAGCCAGACCTGTCCCTGTCCCTGTCCAGCACAGACACCAGCCAGAGGGAGTGGCTGGGGGACCTGCGCCTACAAGGACACTCACAGGAAGCCAGACTCTTGGTCACCCCTTCCCAGAGCCCTGTGACTGCTCAGGACCTCCTTGGTGCCAGCCAAGCCCAGCTCACACAGTTCTTGCCCATCCCAGTCACTACCCAGCATCCTCCTATCCTCTCACCTGTGCAGCCCCTGCAGCTGGACATGGCAGTGAGAGCCCTCAAGGAATGCCACCAAACCCCATCCCCCAGGAGCAGCCCAGACCCAGCACCCAGCCTCCAAAGCCTGCGCCATCTAGAAAAGCCCTTGTGACTCCGAGACTCCCCCTGTGGCAAGACCCTGGGGGTCACCCTAAGAGTAATGCTGTCTAGGCAGCATGCACACAGCAGGGCCCAGTCCCTTAAATTACCCTTTGTGTAAGACACAATGGAAGATTTGAAAGGTCTGAAAATAATGAAGAAAGGCAACGAATGGTCTTCCAATAAAAGTGAAGATTGAAAGTGTCATAATAATCACCTGGACACTGAGCACATGTGTCTGCCTGAGGCCAACCTCCTTCCTGGGGAGGACATCGCCCTCCAGAGAACCCTGCCTTGCAACATCCACACTCACAGGCCTGTGAGTCCACACATCCCAACAGCTCCATCCGTAGCCTCCCTACGCCTAGGGCCTGAGGTCCCTCTTTCCAGGAACCTTGAGCGGAAACCTTTCTCAGGACACAGATGTGCAGTGGCCATCTGCCCATCCGCGTGGGGAGGCCCTGGGGTGCTGTGGCCTCTGCTCCTGGACCGAGACATCTCAGGTGTCTCAGTCTTCAGCCACAGACATGCTGGAGGGACATCCCCATCCGTTGGGACTCACCTGTGGAGAGAGCCTAGGAAGGAGCATGACCATGTCCAGCCCGGCTCCCTGTCCCTTCCCAGTGCATTGATAGGGAGAGAAGGGCAAATCTAGGCCAGTGGATCCCAAGGTAGCAGCAGTGAGGAGGGGTCGGGACACACAGGCCGTGTGTAGCAGCGGATTATCTCAAACTCTCCACAGCTGCTTCGGTGCAGCATGAACGCAGCAGCCATGATGGAGCCACCACACTGACCCAGCAGCCCCACAGGCCCTCCTGGGTACACTGGGTACCAGAAGGATTGCGGTCATCCTGCACTCGCAGCTTTGTGTTCTGAACTTCACGGCCCTCTGGCGTTCTGTGGACCATGCTGTCCTCTGGGCAGCCAGGCGGGAGCATCATCCTGGCTCCACCAGGAGGTGGAGCAGCAGGACTGGGGCCGCAGCCTATGCAGGCGGTCACAGTAACCAGGCTCTGTGCTGGGGCCCACCTCTCTCACAGCAGTGAAGGCATCCCGCCAGACTGCACCCTTCCTTTGGACCTCAGCTCCAGATACTGAACCCAGGAAACATTTTACTTTATAAAGAGCCAGAGCCAGGTGTTTTGCAGAGCAACAGAGAACGACTAAAACAACTCTGCATTTCTGAGAATGACCACGCTGCCACCAGACTCTCTGGCCATGGGAGGCTACCATACACCCACTCTGATGCTAGCTGTCTGTGCAGTGGCTGTAGGGGACACCAGAGGCCCAGCCCAGTAAGGCCCTGATTCTCCCTCTGGGGGCCAATCCTTGCAGACTCTGAGACAGCAGGAGGAAAGGGGCCAGGCCACCTGTGCTGGAAACAGCGACTTCACTGTACTAAACATGCAGCTGCTTTCCCTACTGGATGCTCTGCTCTGTCCCACAGCTCACGCAGACACCTGGCTCCACACAGCCAGGGTCTGCAGAGCCCATGAGTGGGCTAGACTTCAGCTACCCATCACCCAGGAAAGTGGAAATTCAGTGGTGAACACCAACCACTGCACCACCCCACCCTACCCCTGTGGTCAGATCCCTGCTCCATGGCAGAGCTGGAGGCTATCTTCATGGCCTGTGATCTCCAGTGAGCAGGCAGGGGCCCATACTATACACACTAGTCAGGTTCTTGGGTCCTCCTGGCTGGGACCCAGGTGTTGTACCTGCCTCTGTTCCACACAGTGATGTGCACCTTGGGGTGGGGCAAAGGACTGGCTGTTGTTGAAGGAGACCCTACCCACCAATTGTGTGGGCCCAGACACCAGTAGGTTTCTTATACTGAGGCTGCTAGCCACAACTGGGGCGCGGGTGTGCCTGTCAGTGTTACTTAAAACAGGGCCCATCAGAAGACAAGCACAGGATGTGTTCCTACTGCCAACTCAAGTGGGCACTGACTCCCCAGCCAGAGGCACTCAGGTGGGTCTTTCATGGCCAGGGCACAATGCACCCAACTGACATCCTCCCTGTGGATGCAGGCAGTGTCCAAACAGGTAGAGCAGGTGACACTGCCCCTGACAAATCAGGCAACACTGCACCTGGTACTGTAAGGTTCCAATTGGACCTGCTTCTCCCAGCCCCCTGCCTGCTTGCCAGCAAAAGCGCTACTCTTTGCAAGAAACTCAGCTCTCAGCAAGGAACTTAGCTCAGTTCTCTGTCATGGCCAACACAGGAAAGGAGATAAAATAGGACAAGGAATTTTGTAGCTTGTAAGACATCTGGGGACATCTGGAGACACCTGAGAATCTACATCAGACACTTCAAGGATTCTGCCCACTGAGATGCCAAGACTGCCGGAAAATTTTGAATACAGATGCTTATTGGGATCTCCCTGCCTAATGTCCCTGCTTCTCTCCATTCCTATAAAAGGATTTGTTCACAGCAGTCTTATCATGCTCTCTGCCTGCACCCAAACACAATAAATTTCAAGCCATGTTGCCTTTACCCAAGCCTGGTAGTCTCTGCTGGTTTTTCTCCTTCCCACTGTTAGAGGTAAATCATGCAGTGCCACACCTAACACATCAGAAATACTGACCCTGGCCCACCAGATAACACTGCCCCTGACAGGTGAAGCATCTGCCCCTGAAACACTGGGTAAGGCTGACACCTGACAAATGAAGTCTTGCTGTCCTAAACAAAAGCCAGGGAACACTGCCTGGCCATGCAGTTGCTCAGCCGGTAGGCATGTGTCGATGTGCATAGCGTCTTCGTGTGTGTGTGTGTGTGTGTGTGTGTGTGTGTGTGTGTGTGGTGTGCCTATGTGTGTCTGTAGTGTTTATGTGTGTATAGCACCTGTGTGTACACGTGTATGACATCCCTGGGTGTGCCTATAGTATTTATGTCTGTGTGCACAGCCTCTGTGCATGTGTGTGGTGTACCTATGTGCCTATAGTATTTGTGTGTGCACAGCCTGTGTGTGTGCATGTGGTGTGCCTGTATGTTTGTAGTGTTTATGTGTGTATCACACCGCTGTACAAATGTGTATGACATCCCTGTGTCTGCCTGCAGTGTTTACATTTGAGTGCACAGCATCTCTGTGTGGCATCCCTGTGTATGCTTGCAGTATCTATATGTACACAGCATTCTGTGTGATGTGTACATGTGTGTGATGTGTCTGTATCTGCAGTGTTTGATGTGTTCAGTGTGAATTTATGTGTGAACCTGTCTTTTGTGTGTATGTATGCATAGGCATTGGTGCGTACTTTGTGTACATGTGTTATCTATGTGTGTGCGTAAATGATCACATCACATGTACGATGCATGTAACATATACACAGATAAAGCATGTCTCTGTGTGGCTATACGCAGTGTTTGTGTACATACATGGGCACATCTCTGCATGGGTATATGCAGTGTTTGCACATGTGTGTACTACAGCATACCCTTGAAAGTGAGCACATGCAGCCCTGCAGGGTGCACAGTTCTGGCTGGCTGCATGGGGTGCCCTGGTCTCACCCCGCCGGCTGCCTCTCCTCGAACCTCCCCTCCCTCTACCCACCCCTCAGCCTGGAACCCTGGTCCTCAGCCTTCCTGGCCCTCATCCCACATCCATCCTGGCCAGCAGCGTTGGTCACACTGCCTTGTCTCTGGCCCTCAATGCCTGCATCTGGAACCCTGTGGCACCCCAGCTTCTTACCGTCCCCTTGCCAGATTCTGCTGTCTGCAGCAGCTGCTCCCTTGGGTCCTCCCACCTCTGTCAGTGGAGCAATCACAGCAGGCCAGTCCCTGTGCTTCCTCCTGGACCCAAGCTCCCCAGCCCTCCAGGGCAGCCATGTGTGGGGAGCACCTTCCAAATGCACCCAGGACACGGTGCAGCCCCTGGGCCCAGCCCAGCATGGTGGTGGGATCTTTGCTCTTCTCCATATCCTCAGCCTCTCCTGCATCACAGCCACAGTAACAGGCAACCAAAGCCATCTGTACCTGTCCCTCTGCTGGTCAGGACACCACAGGGCTTCAGCACCAACCACTCTGGACCGTGTGCAAGGCTCAGGAGGCTCCCCTGGCTGGCAACACACCATGTGCTGCCACAGTGCCATAGAATGGTGCCACCAGGCAACTCCACCACACAGGGTGAACTGAAGGCTAACAGGGTGACACCTGGGCCCTGCCTAGTGGTCTCGGCCCAGGTCCTCTGCTACAGTAACCCTGACCTGCGAGGTGCGTGAGCCCTTCTAGGGAGTGGGGAAGCAATGCTGCTGGAAGGTCCCGCACAAGTATGAAATCACCCTGCCTCAGCATCACAGTGGCTTGCTGCTCACTGGAGCTCTCGGACCCAATGCTGGAGGTCATCCTGGCTGTTGCTCTCCCTGTGTGCTTCCCCCTGTAACATCATGACACAAGCTTCTCTGCACATCACCTGTTCCTAGACTGTCAGCTGCTGGACAGGCCTACCCCATCCAGGTCCCTCATGGCCTATCCCTGCTGACCCCACACCCAGCCTGGGCCTTTGCAGCCACCTCTCCCTGGACGGCTCTGCCTGGTGCAGACTAACATTTAGGCAAGGAGACTAGGGACCCCGGCCCCAGGCTGCACCTTTGTACCAGCTGACCACGGGCTTTGGGGTGCCCATCACGCGGCAGGCCAGCTTCACTGTCTCGCCCAGCTCAGCTGTGCAGTCAGCCAGCTCCTCTTCAAACTCTGGGGCACCTGCATGGACACAGGGTCACGGATCACTTTGTGAGGGAGGCAAGGTATGCGGCCCTCTCAGGTCCACCCTAGTAGGCTGCCCCAACCCCTGCCAGTTGCCCCAAATCTGCAGGTGTGGCTACCATCCAATGTCCCAACCCAGCCAAGGTAGGGGTGGCACGGGACATGGGAGGAGCTGTGTAGGAGATGCCATGCCGGCTGGGCAGGTGATCCAGCTGTAGACCTCCCACAGGGGCCCAGGGATGTGCCAAGCTAGGGCCTACGTGTGTCCCCCATGCCTGGAGAGTCAGCCCATGTGGGTCAGGCCCAGCCAAACAAATGCTCAGGGCTCCTGGGACACCTCTGCCACCAAGGGCTCCCTCCCAGCAGGGACCTTCTAAAACTCTCCCAGCCATGGGGAAGGGCCGAGGCCAGGCTGTTCAAGCACCGCAAGCCCAACCTGACACCATGACACTCACTCCACACGGGCAGGGCCAGGCGCTGCTGGATGCCGCAGATCTCCTTCACCCACGAGCTCTTAACGACGGCTGTCCGCGCCTGTAGCAGGTACTTGCGCACAGAGTCCTCGCGCTCATGCCACACCTCGAAGGCACGCTCGTCCCCCTCCACCTGGTCGTTCAGGTCGATGCTGCTCAGCTGTGGGTAGGTGCAGGTGTCAGTGGGATGAAGGCTTGGGAAGCTGAGTGTAGACCCCCACCCTGCAGGGCCCCAGCCCACGGCTGCAGACCTTCATCATGGTGCGGAACACGTAGCTGAAGGTGTCAGTGCGTGAGTCCCGCCGCGGCTTGCAGATCACGAGGTGGTGGCGGAAGAGGAAGACGTGGCGGTTGTGGCCCTTCCAGGGCATCCGGGCTCCTGGTGCTCCCTCCCACACGATGAAGTGGCCCTGAGAGGCGGGCAGTTGGTCAGTCTGCACACCCATCCCCCAGGTGCCCAGCTTGAGCCCATCCCCCATGTCTGTGGCACACCTGGCGAATGGGCTCTCCGAGGGCCTCCAGGGTGCCAGGGTAGTTCTCCATAAGAGACACGTGCAGCTTGTTCTCTGCTCGCTGTGGCAGGGCGGACACCACGGCATAGGCCTGCTCCAGCAGCGCACAGTTCTGCCGGTTGCGGGCCTTGTTTCGAATCAGCTCCTGAGGGCCGAGGGGCGGGGTCAGATCTGCAGGAGACCCACCCGCTCTCCAGGCCCACACAGCTGGCTCCCAGGCCCCACCTTCAGCACAGCCTGGTAGCGCTGCACACGCTCCACCGGCCGCTCCAGATAGTGCTGCAATGGGAGCGGTGGGGGCTGCAAGGGGTCCCCGGCAGGCAGTGTTTCCTCCACGTACTTCTGCAGGGAATGGGGTGGTCAGACAGGAACACACGCACCCTTGGCTGGGTCACACCAAGCCTCAGGATGGCCAGGGTGACACAGCTCACACCCTGTGAGGACCAGGACACTGGGCTCGGGGAGTGGCAGACAGGGCACCTTGTAGAACTCCTGCACCGGAGTGCTGACAACCACAGACTCAGCCTGCACACGGCCCACCAGGAACTCCAAATACTTCTCAAAGGCCTCCTGATTCTTGATGAAGCACATGGCCACATCATCATCTGTGTCGCAGCGCTGTAGGTCCTTCAGGAAGCTGCCACAGAGAACACACGTGTGTGCAAGATTCCCACACAACTGCACCCATGTACTGTGTGCCCACGTGTGTGCACACGCACGTGTATGCTGCAGCATGTCTATGCCAACACGGTGTGTTATGTTCATGTGTGCCCACTTGTACACTGCAGTGGCTGTACAGAGGATTACACATGTGTGCACATGGATGGGCACTGCACACTTGCATACCTTGCATGAGTGTGCAAGGGAGCAGGTGTGAGGAGGCTTGTGCATGGGTGTGTAAGCAAGTTATGTGTGTACACATGTGTACTGTGCACATGTACATATGTATGTGTGTGCTCAGCACACAGACATGCATGTAAAGGTGTGCACATGGTGGGTGAGGGTGCATGTATTCACAGATGCCAATATGTGTGCATGCACATGTATGTGAGGTTGTGTGGCAAGCCCTCCTATGGGTCAGCTGGTGAGCACACAACTTGAGAGTGAACTGGGTCAAGCAGCAAGTCCCGTTCAGCTCTGCCTGGCCTTCAGCCTGCAGCCCCACCTGCTGTGGAAGTGGCCGATGTCCCGTACGTTGCGGAAGATGACCTCCTTCTGGCTGGCCACGGCCGTGGGTACGTGGGGAGAGCATTCCAGGTGCTGCATATGGTGGCTCTGGAGGAAGTGCAACTCACCCACAAACTCCTGCTCCGAGCTAAGCAACTCCCGAATGACAGCACTGTGGGGAAGCCACCTGTGAAGGCACTGGGGCTATGTGGCTGTGCCTGCATCAGCTTCCCAGGGGCCTCAGCTCCTTGTGCTACTCAGTGGGGTAGGACCTCCCACCACTACCCATCCAAGCAGGGTAAGGGTACAGAGGCACCCCCTCCTCCACATGGCATCCCCACCAGCAGGATGTTGTGGGGCCAGGGCAGTGGGCCGCCCTCTGTCCTCAACCTGTACCTACCCTGGAGTGACACCAGCAGGCATGGCCCCCCACAAAGAAGCATGCAGAGCCCCCAGCCCAGAACCAGGAGGGTCCAGCTATGGAGCCAGGACTGTTCTTGCCCTGCACATTCACCTGAGTTTCGACTTGTACTCATCTTCAGACATGGCCTCCCCAGGGAACTCAGGGGCCTCAGGGGGACCCCATTCTGGTGACAGCTATGAGGGGCAGGCAGAGATCAGGCTTCAGCCCCACATAAAGACATGGGCAATGACCACCCACCTCCTTGCCTGGCACTGGTACCTTGAGCCTCTTGTCCAGATAGGCGGGCGACACCCAGCCCTGCCGGGAGGGGCTAGACTTGGTGGGCTTGGTGCGCACAAGCCAGCGCAATGGGTGAGCCGCGTCCAGCACCTCCACATACTGCCCCTCCCGAAGCGCGATGGCATCCTGCTCAGCCCCCAGGGGCAGGTAGTTGGCAGTGACCACATAGATGTCAAAGATCTGACAGGGAGGGCAGTGCTCTGAGCAGGGCAGAAGAGGCCAGGCCACCAAGGCCCCAGCTGCCCTCAAGGATCTGAGGGAAGAGGGAACTCCAAGCCTGCCAAGCCCAGGCTTTGGGGCAGAAGTGCCCAGTTGATGGCACACCTCAGGGCTGCCACCCACAGAGGACACCAGGGATAGTGGCCTGACAGAGGCCACCACACTTCCTGTGTGCACATGCCACCCACCATCCGGAGACCTAACAGGGAGCTGCAGGCACAAGACTTGTCCAAGTGTGTGAACGGAGGTTCTGCCAGGAAGCCAATATGTAGGACCCTGGCATATGAAGACCCAGCTCCTCCCTGACTTCTCAGGAGGGCCAATTCCTCCCAGCCCCCTCCCCAGTCTTGCTCACTCACCTCACCGCGGGAGTCCCCATCCTCTGACTCTGAGGAGGACTCCTGTACACTGGACGAAGGCCGTGACCGGCCATGCCGGGGCGATGCAGATGGCGTCTTGGATTCCTCATCACTGTCACCTCCAGGCACCTGCAGCTTGGCTGGGGGAAGGGGAAAGGGGAACCAGGGTCATGATGCCCTAGAAAGACTATCCCCGACTGCCTCCCGTCCAGTCAGACCCCAGGGGCCAGGATGGAAACAGACCTGTCCCCACGCTGCAGATACTAAACTTACCCTGCGTGATCTTGGCAGACACCATCTCAGTGATCTGGGAGGTGAGCTTCTGCAGGAATTCCTCTGTGCCCACCTCAGCAAGGGACAGGTGGCCACATGCTTCCTCAGCCACCAGGGCCTCCCCTTGGAGAACACACAATTACCCAACAATTTAAAGGGGGACAACAGTGAGTAGGAGGTACGTGGCTGCCCTACAGAAGTGACGTTTGGCTGCATAGGACCAAAGCCACGCTGCCTCGTGGGCATTTGAACTGAGGTGTGGCCAACAGGGAGGAGGACAGGAGGAAGCTGGGCTGGGCAGAAGGGACAGTGGGTGACCAGGGACAGCAGGTACCATCAAGAGAGTGGGTGGCTGGCACAGCTGCAGGCAAGGGATTGGAGGACAGAGATGGGAGAGGGTTATACCCACCATCAGGTTTGCACTGTGTCCACCCCCCTGGACCTGGTTCCCAGGCATCCACAAGCCTGCGGGATCTGACCTATCTCCAGCACACAGGGTCAGAAACAGCTCTGACCCCAGCCAAGTCTTGAACACACCCCTGAGAAGGTGGACCCTGGCCCAGAGCCTACAGCTAGCCAATCAAAGAGGCTCTAGACACCCCCTCCAGCACAGGGCTTGTGTGCTCACCCTTCCCATACCTTTCCTCTGCTGAGCCAGGCTGGCAACACCCACAGACTCCGACACCTGTGCAGAGATGGCTTGAGCAGTCCTGGGGGGAAGGGGCATCCTGAGAGACTGGGGTGCATCATGGCCCAAAGAGAATGCTTGGGGCAACAGGCTAGGACGCAACTGTTGGGGTCCCTGTGCCAGCAGGCCCCCCCCCCCGAAGCCCTCCCAGTACAGTGTGAAAACTGAGGCACAGAACCCATGCCTGGGGACGGGTGCTTCTACCCTCGTCCTAGCCTCTGCAGCCTGCACTCACCCCTGCAGGAAAGAGGAGATGAGGGCTGCCTTGGCCTGCTCCGGGTCCTCCTTCTGGGGCACTGTCAGAAGAGCAGACCTTCAGGCAAGGCCCCTGACCTAAGGCCAGGCCGTCCTGCCCAGCTCCTGCCTCAGGCCACCCTGCTGCAACAAGGGCTGGGGATGGACTGGGGGTGGGGTGCTGAGGTGTATGCTAAACCTGCTCCGCTGTAGGCTGTCTGTTCCTGAGGCCTGAATGGGTCCCAGTCCAACAGGGAGAAAGACCACACCTCAGCGGTGCTGACGCCACCCTCACCCGACCACCCACCCAACTCACAACCAGAGACGTGCAGGCTGGCAGAGCACAAGGCCTGGCCGGCAGCGCTGGACACAATGCAGGTGTAGGTGCCCTGATGCTGTGGGCCCACGTCCAGCAGGACCAGGCTGTGCTGCTGCCCTGAGCTGGCCACTGTGTAGCCTGGTGTGTTGGGCCTGATCCACAGCACACCCCTCTCCACCTCTTCCCGGATCCAGTGCACAGCAGGGACCGGGCGTCCTGGGAGGGAAGAGGGTATCCTATGGGAGTGGCCCAGGAGCTGGCCTCCCAAGGACAGAGCACAACCTGGGGCAGGACCCACCCAACCCCAGAGATAGCCCAGATCCCAAAGTGGGCCCAAACACCCTCCTCTGGAAGACAGGTCCAGGGCCTGGTACCAGGCCTGCAGGGACCAAGGTCTCTATGGGGGCACTGTCCCCGACCCTCTCGGGGGAGGTGGAGGGGCATCACCCCAAGAACTGCCTACCTTCTACCTTCACAGAAAATGTGATGCTGGAGCCTTGCTTCACCTTCTTGGAGGTAAATTTCTCAAGGATCCTGGGTGGCACCAGCTGCTCATGCACATCTGGAAGGTGTAAGTCACTCACTAACGAGCATCTCAAGAACCCCCCACCATGCCTGTGGCCTGTGCCCTGGCCCCCTCTTCCAGCCCAGGCCCAGTACGGCATCCAAGCCTGCCTATCAGGGCCACTTACCTGAGGCCAGCTTCTGCTCAGGCTCCTCGGGGCCTGGAAGATGCAGGGGTCAGACATCAGCAGCGCTGCCTCCCTTGGCCACAGGAGGCACTGAAGGGGTCTAGCCATGCTGTCTGACACAGGGGACCCAAGGTGGCCCCAGCCCATGGGCAGAGGCTCCTGACCGTTTGCTAGGACATCAGCCAGCAAGCCAGGACAGGCAGCTGGCACCCACTCACCCCACTGGGGACTGGGGCCTCAGCTAGAACCATCCCGTGGATAATCATGCATGTGGCAGCTGAGGGCCACACCTGTGATGCAGGATAGATCTAGGTCACACTTGGAACTAACTTTCAATGACAAGAGGAAAATATCGACCTCTTTTGCCAAACTCCTTGCTCTGTATGGTTCCACAGGGGGACCTACCCCTCTCCCAGACACCTGCCCACTCCAGCTACAGTGATGCTGCCCTAGGTGGACACTGTCCGAGGGATTCAGTTCTGCCTGGGCCCTGGGACACCCACCTCGGACCACCAGTTGGGCAGATGAGTAGGCAGTGCCCATGGCATTACTGATATAGGCCGAGTACTGGCCAGCATCCTCCCAGGTGACTGTGACAATCTCCAGTATGTGCAAGCTCTTCTTCTCGGTCATGCGGATGTGGGCAGAAGTGGTCAGGGGTTGGCCATCCTTAAACCAGTACAGCCTGGGGGCCGGGTAGCCTGGGGTGCAGAGAGCAGCAGTCAGTACAGGGCCACCTCCCCATGGGCACCATACTTCCAGGGGAAAGAGCCCTGAAACCACCATGTCACTGTCTCCTTGTGTCCTCCTGTACACCCACCTGAGCCCACTGCCCACCCCCAGCTAGCAGCCCACGCCCTGGTCCTTACCTTTCACCTTGAGCTGGAACTTGGCCAGGCACGTGCCTGGGGCCACCCGCAGGTCCTTCAGTTCCTCCACCACCTGAGGCAGCTGCCCCTCGTCTGACTCTGTGCCCTCCTGCTCCCGGCTGGCGGAAGGACAAACAGAGGGACAGCCACTGAGTGGACCAGGAAGAGAGCCAGGAGGGCCACAGAGTTAGAGATCAGAGATGGGTGGAGTCTGTGGCTTAGAGCAGAGGAACAGAGACCACTAGGACTGACGGGAGTCTCCAGGATCTGCCAGATCAGCCTATACCCTATCGGCTGGGCACCACAGGCCCTGGACATCAGTCACTGTGCCCACTGTCTGCATGACTTCCACCCAGCCAGGTATCCCCACGCAGCCCCACCTGGACAGGTATCCTTGGGCACTAAAGTAGGATGAGGTCTCCGTGGCTTCGGCCGCAGTGTCATAGTCTGTGCTGGTCACTGGGGAGGAAGGGAGAGCTGGAGGGGGCTGAGGATACAGCTGAGATGGGAACCCCTCAGCCCAGGGTCTGAAGGGAGCAGCCACCTGTGGCTGCACTGGGGTGGGTCCCAACCCACAGCTTACCACCAACCCCCTTCACCAAATAGACTGTCACTATCACAGAGGCTTCCTACGTGTCAAGCAGTGATGGAAGAACCTTCCTCTGCTCCATCCTACCAGGCCGAGAGGGCTAGAGAGACAGCTGAGATCTTGGATCTCAGGCCAAGTGCATAACGGGACCTGGATGCACCACTGTAACGGACGGAACCTTTGTGGCCTCCACAGGCTGACCTTAGAATATTAACCCCAAGGTTTGTCATGAGGGGCCCTTTGGGAGGGGTGAGGTCCTGGAGTGAACCCTCAAGACCAGGGTTCCACCCTTAAAGAATAAATAGGCACAGTGGTGCTCGCCTGAAATCCAGCATGCAGAAGGCTGAGGCACAAGAGACCAGCCCAGCCCAGACTGCACAGTAAGACCTATCTCAAGGTAAAAGAGAAGGCTGAGGTGTGGCTCAGTGGTAGGTAGCAGAGCACTTGTTAGCATGCTCTGGGTTCAAGCTCTAGGATCACAAGAAAATAAAACAAGAAAATGCAAACCTAAGGCAAACTATAAAGTTAGAGTTCCAAGAAGCTCCATGAACTTCAAGGATGAGGAACATGATATTATAATACAGCAAAGAATACTGCAAGCAGATTACCAAACACCAGTAATGAAAAGTGAGATCCCAGCCCCCACCTTGACAGCCCCAGAGGGTGCTTGGTCTCAGCTCCTGGGAAATCTTCCCTGGAGAGGTGGGGCCCCAACCTTGCCCAGCCCGACACCTGCACCCTGACTGCCTGCCCCAGCAGCACTCACGCTCCACACGGAGTTCAGCCTTGGTGGAGGAGACACCCATGCTGTTCTCAGCGAGGCAGCGGTAGACGCCCATGTCTGTGGGCACCACAGCGGTGATGATGAGCTGATGGCCGCCCTGCTGGTCCTCATTGATCATGTAGTGGTCATCCTCCTCCAGCAGCTTCCCATCCTTGAACCAGCGCACGCTGGGCAGGGGCTGGCCTGTCACCATGCAGTCGAAGCTCACGGGGTACCCATCCTGCACCTCTTGATTCTGTAGCTCCGTCAGGAATACAGGGGCTGCAGCCGGCAGAAGGAAACCTGAGTCACCCCAGGTGGGTGGTCACTCTGGCCACTCTGGCCAACAGCTCACCCAGACGCACATGGATGCACAGCGTTCTCTCTGGCACATCTGCTGGCCTGCGGGCTAAAGGGGGTGAGGCTGCCTGCTGACTTCTCCCTCCTCCTGCCCAGGGACTCCCTCTTGGATCCCAGGCTACCACTACCAGGGGCAAGAGGGATGGAAGACTGGGACAGGCCAGAAAGGTGATGGCCGTGTGAGCTGAGGATACACCTGAGATGGGAACCCCTCAGCCCAGTGTCTGAAGGGAGCAGCCACCTGTGGCTGCACTGGGGTGGGTCCCAACCCACAGCTTACCACCAACCCCTCTCACCAAATAGACTGTCACCATCACAGAGGCTTCCTAAGTGTTGAGCAGTGACATTTTAACATTCTAACATCTCAAGTGTGGAAGTGCTCAAAATCCAAGAGAAGCTTCCAGGTATCAGGAAGCTTAGAGTTATCACTTAGAACCTGCTAATGTCCCAGAGGTGCGTGAATGAATTCTGAGACAGTTATGCTTGACTAGGAAGTGGTGGGCAGGGTGGACCATAAGGAATCCTCTATATCCCAAAGTCTTGTTATGGGAAACAAACCTCCAGGAAGCAAGTCGTTCACCTTCTCAGCACAAGAGAGAGGAACCTGAGGCTCAGAGAGGCTGAAGCAGCTGCCCTACAGCCAGTGCACAGTGCTTCCACCTGGCGGCACTCTCAGGACTGACTACAGCAGCCACCCACTTCCAGGCTGCCAACTTTTCCTCCTCCCCTCCTCAGTCTTGGCACCATCAAAGCTGCTGCCCACTCACCAGCATCAGAGGGCAGCAGGCCAGGAGCTGGCTCCAGCGGCATGGCAGGGACAGGCCCCACCTTGCCAATGCGCATTTCTACCACCCGAGGTCCCTGCTCCGTGAGGCTGATGTCCACCCCAACACGCATGGTGGCGAACATGTCCCGAAAGCAGGTGGCAGCCCGGCGGGCCTCTTCGAGCGCCTCGAAGCGGATGCAGATGAAGTGTTCATCCTCGTGATAAGTCTGCCCATCATCAATAGGCTCCTCAGGCTCTGCAGGGCCCTCGTCTGCACTGAGGAAGAGCTCCTCATCTGAGACCTCGGCTGGGCCCTTGGTGCGGAAGAGTCGGTGCAGGCGCCGCGCAGCCCTGCGAAAAGCTTCATCCAGCTCAGTCCCTGAGGAGCTCTCAGTCTCACTTTCCGTGCCGCTAACCACCACACAGGCACTATGGCTCACTTGGCCGAACCTGCTGCTCACCCTACACGTGTAGCAGCCAGCATCCTTGTGTCCCAGGCCAGTGACCAGCAGAGAGCAGGTACCATCCCCCAGCTGGTCAATGTGGTAGTGTCGTCCATCTGTCAGCTCCACGCCATCCTTCAGCCAGCAGGCCTGCACATCTGCCTTGCTGGCTACCACGCATTCCAGCCGTAGGGCATCACCCACCTGTGCCTCCGTGTCCCCAAAGGTTCGGGAGAAAACAGGCTCTTCCTGCTGCTTCATCTCCTTGCGGACCTTGTAGCCCTTGAAGGCAGCCTGGATCTTCACAGCTGCCTTATCCAGGGAGGGATCACTGAGATCCTCAGCGCTTGAGTCTCCCGGAGGTGAGTGCACACTGGTGGGCTGCTCCTGCTGTCTCTGGAGCTTCACAGATTGGGGGGCTGGAGCCCCAATCTAGGGACACAGAATGCAATGTCACAGTAGGGTAGGGAAACAGGGCAGGCATGCAGGGTCAGGACACAGCACTCTGTCCTGTCCCCGCCCACTGGCAGCCACATAAGCACCACTAAAAACCGGGCACCCACTAGCCCCTCCTAGCATGGCTATGAGGAGGAGGAGCCAGTCTTAGCTCTTCATAGTTTCAACAGCAATTGAGGGGATAAATGGATGTGTGGATGGAAGGACAGAGATGGACAGGTGAACGGAGGGAGGCTCAGCAGGTGGAGGGGTGACTGAGTGGACACAGGGAAGATGTATGGGTAGATGCACTGGTCAGTGGGTAGATGGTGAATGATGGGTGAATGTATGGGTGAGTAGATGTACAGATAAAGATGAGAGTACAAAGGGAAGGAAGAAGCGTGGATGCCTGGGGGATAGGATGGCTGAATGCTCACACAGATGAATGAATGGTAAACAGAGGAGCAGATAGATAGATGAACTAGAAAACAGGGACAGAAGGGGTAGAGAAATAGTAGATGGATGTAGGGAGCAGGTCAACAGATTGATGCATATGTGGTGAAACAGGCAGTAGCTGCAGCGGTGATGGATGGCAGGTGAGGACACAGACAACGTGACAATGGACAGGTGAGTGGATCCGTCATGGGTGGGTGGATGGATGATGGATGGCAGGAAGAGGGATGCGTGGACAGGCTAAATGGATAGATAAAAGACAGTGGCAGACCACGGACAGCAGAGCGGATGGATGAGGGGCAGATGGACTGATGGACAGCAGAAAGGAAGACGGCTGCATGAATAGGCTCACCTTACTGGCCAGGGGTGAGGCCCCAGGCTTGCCAGCCTTCTTGAGGTAGGTCACCAGAGAGGGGGTCCCTGCCCGAGACTCATCGTCCGAGCTGGTGTGTGAGAGGTCAGCCTCTCCAGTGCGAGCCAGCTCATCTGCCGTAGAGTAGTCCTCGGAGAGGTCAGGTGCCACCTCCTCTGCCTCCTGCCGCAGGCGCTGCATGCGACTGTCCTCCTCAGGCAGCTCGCTGATGGAGTCCAGTGTGGGCTCACGGCTCATGCGGCGCTTCCGGGCCAGTGCCTCCCAGAGCAGGTGCAGGTCTCCCTCCCGGGCTGCTTCTGGGGGCAGGCTGGGCTGCATGGGGGCCTCATCCCCAGAGCCAGGGCTCAGCACCACTGAGGAAAGCAGGAGGCCAGTCACTAGGCCAAGATGGACCCAGACCCACCTTTGCCACTGCCTAGCACAAGCCCTGGGCTGTGGCCTCCACAGACACCTGCTTACACCTGGCACCAGGTACTTCTGCAGGGTCTTGGAAGCTCTGGACCCCAGCCCTTGCAGAACTCCCAAGGCCAGCCTGTCTGTCTCCTGCATGGGCACATAGTGATCAGAGGAGACAGACCCATCAAGCCCAGCAGGCCTTATGTCAGCCCTCCCTCTCCTCGCTGCTGAAAGGCAGAGATGCACAGAGGGCTTAGTCCGCTATCACCTAGGGAGGAGGCAGATACCCACAGCCAGTGTGTGGACAGACTCAGTGGGGAGGGCGCTCAGACTGGGGAAGGGGACCAGAAGCAAGGGGTGGGCTAGAGGGTTGGACTGCCGCAAGGCAGGGCAGTGGTGAGCAGACTGAGTAACAGACTCAGCACCCAGGGCAGGCTCAGCACACTGGGCTGCTGTGTGGGGAGCACCACCACCCTTGGAAGGCCATGCAGCATGCGGGGATTGAGGGCAGGATGGAAAAGACAGGTGCCCCAGGCTGCCGCCACGGAGGCACAGACAGCTGGCAGGCTCTCCCTCATGTCACATGAGGTCCTTCCCCACATCCCAAGCCCAGGACACACCTTGGAAGGTGGCCGCTGCGGTGTCTGGGCCTTGAGCAGGGCCACAGCGGTACTCGCCCTGGTCTTCGGCCTTGAAGTCCCTGATCACCAGCATCTGCCGCTGGCCACGAGAGATGACCTCAAAGTGCCCACTGGGCTGGATGCGCTCTGTCCCCTTGTGCCACATGACCTCCCCAGCCTCAGCCACCACCTCCAGCTCCAAACAGACGTCCTCACCAGCTGCAACCAGCCGGGTCTCCAGGGCTGTGGGCACAGGAGGCTTGGGCTCTGCAGGTCCAGGCTCAGCAGACTCTGTGGGAACAGTACATGGACAAAGGACAGGAGAGGACAGGCCCATCAGCTGAGCCACACTGTAAAGACCATTCACCCAGGCCCACCCCACTGCCACGGCAGAAGGGCCACTCACCTAGCCGGACCATCTGGGGCAGATGCACAGGCTCCCCCGCACCGGCTGGGCCCACAGCTGCCACACGGAATCGGTAGGTTTCCCCAGAGGCCAAGCCATCCACCACACACTCAGGCCCTGGCACCAGCTCATGGCACAGCCGCCACTGGCCTGTGGACCCCTCCTTCATCTCCACCCGGTAGCCACAAAGACCCCCACCACCATCGCTCATGGGAGCTGCCCAGGACAGTGTCACTGCATGGCTGCTGCGTGCCACAACCTCAGCATCCTCCGGAGGGTCTGGGAGTCCTGTGGAGAGGAGTAGGTCAGTGTGTCCACAGGGCTTGCAGCCCTCAGCAACCACCAGGGACAGACACAGGTCCACCCTGAGTTGTGGGGGGGGGGAGTAAGGGACACAGCACAGTGAGACCATGCCCAAGCCCACTGGGGTGGGGCCACCAAGGGCCCCAGTGCATCCTGAATGGAAGATCCTCATTCCTCCTGCCCATCCCGGCATCAGGACCCCACCACACTTGCAAGAGGAGCTTCCCAGAGTGACACGCAGGTCCATGCAGGACCCAGCATTCCCATTCCTGAGGCCTCACCCTGACCCACCCAGCACAGAGAGCCATGCCGAGGCCACTGCATCACGGGCAGCAAAGGTGACTTCGCCAGCATGACACGGACGGGCACGGTGCAGCAGCAGAGCATGGTGGCTGCCATCGGAAGTCACTGTCCAATCCGAGTCATCTGTGAGCACCGCCACCCCATTGAGGTACCAGGTGGCCTCGCCCACGGGTACCACCTCACTGAGGGTGCAGGAGAAGCGGGCCTGCCCACCGGCTTGCACGTCCACATCATGCGGGGGTTCAAGGACCTCCAGGCGCCAGCCTGTGGGGTGGAGTGGAGGTGAGTCTGGGAACCCAGTTCACACAGCCCTGCTCTCTCAAGGAGCCTCCAGGGAGCAGGGCTGCTGGCTACCGGGTCTGGGACAGTGGCCCTGCCCATAGCCCAAAAAGCTTGGGCTGGGAGTGGGCTCAAGCCCCATGTCCCGTCCCACTCCCAGCCCTGGTTCCCTGGGTCCAGCCACCTGGAGGGGATTTCAGAGGCTGATGACGCCCCAGGCCAGACAGAGCCCCTGAGGACAGGACCTCTGAGATCCACTCCCAGTTCAGCACCCTGCCCTGCAGGTAACCTGGGCCTCCACTGAGGCCCACCCACTGCTCCCTCCTCCCGTCTCAGGAGTCTCAAAGGCCACCCTGCCCTCACCCCCCTTCTGCCCCACTCACCTCTGACAGTGAGGAAGGCGGAGGTGACTGCATCCCCGGCCAGGAAGGTGACCCGGCAGCTGTCCTGCGGCCGCAGGTTCTTCAGCAGCAGCAGGTGGCGCAGGCCACCCTCAAAGAAAACAACCTCAGCATTCTCCGACGTCCGCACTGGCTCGTCATCCAGGAGCCACGTGTGTGCTGCCACCTCTGGCTGCAACAGCTGGCATTCGAACAGTGCCTCACCCCCCTCAGGCACGTCCACATTCTCCAGGCCTCGAACCACCGTGTTCTTGGCTGTGGGGAAGGATGGCAGCTCAGGGGCATAGGGTCCCCAATACTGTGTCCTGGAAGAGGCCCCCAAAGGACACAGGGCCAAGCAGAATGCCATCCAGTGAGCACCTTCATGGCATAGGGCACCTGGCCTGTTGGGATGTCCCCACCTCCCTGGCGCCCCAGAGACAGACGAAGCACAGCACCCCCTGCTCAACCCCAGTGCCAGGCTGAGCCCACCCGCCACTCATGGCTCTTTGTGCACCAGGGCCAATGCACCCCAAATAGCACTCAGGCCTGTGGTGCCTCTTCTCACCCACTCATGCCAGATACCAGCCCAGTTCACAACCATCTCCCTCCTTGCCACTCACTTGTCATGGAAGTCACTCTCAGTGGCGGGCACCCAAACCCAGCTCTGCTTGTGCCCAGTGGGGGAAGTGCACCAACTCTCAGGGCTGTCCCTGCTCACTCGGGTCACCTGCCTTGAGGGCTGGCTGTCACCACCTGCCCCTCCACACCCTGCCAGCTGTAGCTGCCTGCCAGGCACCTCACCTTGCACTTGCAGCAGTGCCACCACACGGGTGCCTGCGGCCTCACAAGAATAGATGCCGCTGTCACAGGGCAGGGCCGGCCTGAAGGTGAGCCTAGCCACGGTCCAGTCCTGCTCTATGACGACACGCTGCCCATCTGCACACACCTCCCGCTCGTCCATCTTCCACGTGGCCTGCACAGGCCGTGAGTACTGGCAGAGGAGCTCAGCTGAACCGCCCTCCTCCACCACCAGGTCCTGCATGGCACTGACCACCTCCACCGTGGGATCTGTCGGCCAACATGCCGGGCACCATCAGCGCTCCAGATAGCACCATGTAGCCCTTCCCCTCCTCCATCCAGGTTAGCAGCTTCGGCAGTGGCAAGCACACAGCATGGATAGGTAATGGCATGGCAAGGGCTGCCTGTCTGTGCTAGTGGCAGGGACCCACTATGGCTATCCAGAGCCCTGCACAGACCGCCCCTGTTGCAGACGGCCATCTGCCCATGCCATTGGGCCTTGCTGGAAACACCTCTTGCTCTGAGCCCTCTTCCTTGTGCCCACAGGCCCTGGCTCAGCATCTCAGCCCCTCCAGCAGCCTTGTCAACCCCCTGGACCCCCTCCCAACCCTAGCTGTTGAAAATCTACTCAATGTAGCTCTTGACCCCAGGGACTTGGACAACCCTTCGTTTTCTACAGAAGCACCAGGACAAACATTGCCCTCCCTACCCAACCAGCTCTAACTCAGATGGGCATGGAGACCCCAGTGGAACTGATAATGGGGACAAATGTGAGCAGGGCCAGGGCAGGGGCCTCTCCTTCCAGAGCCCAGGAAGGATTCCTCACGCCTGGCCTTCCAGCTGGGGAGCTGCAACCAGCAAGATGGTGGCCAAACAGACAGTAGTGCACCAACCTGCACAGCAGGGGCATAGGACTGGCATCCAGCAGGACTTTGCCCTGGGCTGGGAGTGAGACAGGACTTGTCCTGGGCAAATGGCACACATGGGCCCTCCCATTCCCCAAGAGCCCACAGGAAGCATGCAGACAGCAGAGGCAGAAGCACCAGCTGAGGGGTCCCCACTGGCTAATACCTTTGACCAATAGCTTGGCTGTGGACACCAGGGGCCCAGTGCGGAAGGTAATGGTGCCTGAGTCGGCCACCCCCAGGCCTGAGAGCATGAGGGAGTGGATGGTCCCATCGCATACAGCGATGGTGCTCTGGGGGCTGTCTTGCAGCAGGGTGCCATCCAGCCACCAGTGGGCCTGTGGCCCCCCTGCACGAGACACCTCACAGGAGAACAGGGCCACCTCCCCTGCGAAGACATCCACATTCTGCAAGCCTCGAACCAGGCACAGTGCTGCCTCTGTACAAGAGGGCGAGAAGGAGGCTGGCTGGGGTGCCCTGGGACCTTCCAGGTGGGGTCATCTGGTTCAGTGGTAGAGTGTGGTGTAGTACTGGATTTGGTCTTCGTCCCTCAGATTCCTGAGACAGAAGTGTCTTGAGGGACCTGATTTATGCTAGAGGTAACTCAGGAGAGGCCCTAGACAACTTCAGGATGCAGCTATCACTAAGAAGACCAAGTCTGGCCTCTGAGACATGAAGCAGCTGAAGATAAAACTCTGTAAACAAACTCCAACAACCTGTGGAGCTTCCCACCACTGCACTTGGAGGATGTCCGGCACTTGGGCCTCTGTGCACCTTGCCTCTCTACTCATGACCTCTGTATCCCTCCCATTCCTGACGGCGAGCTGTCCCAGCAAACTGAGGACAGTCACATAGTCATGCTGGTGCAACCTAGTCTTATGGGACTGGGGCCTCGCACTGCAGGGCATGTGCTACCTTTAGATAGACAATGTCAGAACAGAATTGTAGGGCACCCGAGTCGTGTCTGCTGCAAAACAAAGCCATACACATCCAGCATTCTACTCAGACATCACGTTGTGAGAACACAATTAGCATACTGTAGTCCTGGGGAGCAGGAGGCCTGTATGTGCTATCTGGCATGCCAGAGCAGGACATGCTAGGACAGTCCTGAAACCTACCCTGGACCCGGCACCACTGAGCCCAGGAGGATGACCTGCATAGAGGATGTCCCAGAGGACATCACAGATGCCACCCAACACAAGCCCACGAGGAGTGGCTCGGCCCCAGCATGCAGCCCCACAACCTGCATGAGGCAAGGCAGGATGGATGAGCTCTTTATGGCTTGGGCATCCCTCTGACAAGGATACAGAGAGCAGCCCCAGGGCTGCTACTCCTGGTGGGGGGCCTTTGGAAGTGAGCCCTCCATCCCTGGGCTGTGGAAACGAATGTTTGTTCACTCTGAGGCATTGTGTCCAGAGGTCCTTAAGGATTTCAGGGCCCTGACACTGGATCCAACTGCTCCTGCCCATCACACAGCGGGGTCCATGCCCAAGGGGCTCCCCAGGTGCCCCTGTTCCCCACAGTCCCCTCCAGTCTTCTCTCAGGCAGACACTCAGTTGGCCTCCACAAATGAAGGAAGAGGGGCTGAGAGATTCCTAGGCCACTGACACACACACGGCTGGGTCCCGTGCTCCACGCTAGAGAAGGATAAGGCCAAAAGCTTCCTCCACATATGCTACCTGGCCAGGCAGGGAAGATGCTCCTCCATGGGCTTGTCTCTGAGCACTTGGCACATGCCAATCTGAGCCTCCTTTTAGACAGAACTGTCCACAGCTGTCAAAGTCCAACTGCCTCCACCCAGAGGAGTGTAGAGTGATGTGGTGAGCAGGAGACCCTTGCACACACCAGAACCCAGCAGGATGAAGCTGGGCAAGGAGCCCCCATGCCCTTAGCAAGCCCTCCTTCAGGAGCTGCTTCACTCTCTTCTCCCTGACACTCTCACAGCAGCCCCCAAGTACAACCTGACCACCTCCCCTTCCTGTGTGTCCACTCTTTCCTGGATGCCCATTTGTACAACCATGCCCAGGGCTCTCCCAAGGCCACAACGGGTGACAACACATGAGCTGGCCCACCCGGGCTGGAGACACCTAACCTAGAGCAGGGTTCTACACCACCTTCACAGTGCTCACCTCGTGAACATCCACACCTGCACTGCCTGTCCTCAAGATGCCTATGAAATGCCTGGTGCCTCCCTCAATTCATGGGCACCAGTATTTGGCAGCCCTTTCCACTTCTACAGGCCACACAACTGACCATGCCTACCCTGATCATGTCTCAAGTTTCAGAGCAGGGGAACATGAGATTCAGAATCCACTCTATCTCCCTGTGTAGCTCCCTTAGCAGATGAGAAATTCTACAAGGGCGAAGTGACACAGCCCACCTTGAGGTT
Organism: Dinomys branickii; assembly: GCA_004027595.1. Lineage (NCBI taxonomy): Eukaryota > Metazoa > Chordata > Mammalia > Rodentia > Dinomyidae > Dinomys > Dinomys branickii. The sequence continues at coordinate 4,810 of PVLD010013364.1, read as the reverse complement.
GAAGACTCGACCAAGGACACAAGTTCTGAGGTTCTGTTCAATGGTGAACAGATGAATGACTGGTGCTAGGTGGACAGATGGGGGTGGGTAAATGCATGGATGGATGGTAGAAGAGTAATATCGGGAAGAGCTGTGGAAGTAGGTGCTCCTGTACCCTGAGAGGTGGTATGTCCACGGGCCCCCAAGGATTCCAGGCCCCTGACACTGGATCCACCTGTTCCCTGACCATCACACAGAGGGGTGAGCAGACGGCTAAGTAGTGCTGAATGGGTAGATGGTCAATGGATAGCTGATAAATGGTGGGTAGATAGATGAATGGATGGTGGATAGGTAGCCAGATGTGAATATGGGTGAGGGACAAATGGGGGGATAGATAGATGGGTGGATAATGGGTGGGTGAATGGATGAATGATGATGGAACCACTGGGACCAGTTTGACAACCAAGAGTAGAACAAACAAAGGGCATTTAAAGCCAAGCATTCAGGGAAGACCATCTCTGGGAGCAAAGCACAATCCAAGTTTCAGGTTCCTAAAATCCTATTTGCTTGCATGTGCACTATGCCCAAATCCATATACACTGCAGGGTTATGCTGCTGAATCCACACCTCAGACCCTGTAGGGGGAGCAGTGTGTATTAGGGTAGATGTGCAGGCACGCGGATGACCTGTGTCACAGAAATCAGGAAGGCCGTATTTCCCCCTCAGGGCACATCTCCTGGTAGCCAGGCTCTGTACCTCCCTCCTGCAAACAGTGCCACTCCTGCCATGGGACCCCACATACACAAAATTTCTCAAAGAGGCCTTTACCAGCACATTCAGTAGCCCTCCCTTGCTGTAGTGACCAGGGAGTGGGAAATCACCAGCTGTGGGAAGGTTTGGGTTCCACCCCCCTCCACATGTGCCATGGGTACCATGCTGCTTTCCCAGGGAACAGGCACCTCCACCAAGGGCTGGACATGGAAGGGACTGCCCACCTGTCACTGTCAGCTGGGCTTCGGAGCTACAAGAGCCCACTTGAAAAGTGACAGTTCCAGCATCCTCAAGGGTGACCTGAGACGGCAGAAAAGAAGCTGCTTGACCCTGCTGGCTGCATCCTGACCAGGAGGGCCGATCCATCCTCCAGGCCCATGATGAGGACTCATCAGCTCCCCAGCCCCATCCCCTCACAGAGGCCCTTCCTGGGTGGAGCCGGATCTTCCCCACCCAGGAGAGAAGGCCCCAGAGCCCCACCTTGTGCAGGGTGAGTGAGTGGAGCGTGCCCTGCTCCACGGTGATGTCGTTCATCTCGTTGGCCTGTAGGGGCACCCCGGCCAAGGCCCAGTGGGCCTCCTGGCCCAAAGCCCTGGACAGCCGGCACTGGAAGTGGGCATCCTGGCCCTCACTGAGCTGCACACTCTGCAGGGGCTCCAGGATGGCTGCCTCGGGAGCTAAACATGGAGAAGCATAGCCATCAGCCTCCATGTCTGCATTTGGGGTGCCCTGTTCTGCAGAGGGCCTTCCCTGAGCCCGCCTCATTTCTTGACAATAAACCAAGGGTGGCAGTATCTGCTCCTCCCCAGCCCAGGCCCTGACCCTTCAACATGCTGGAGATGACCCAGAGCTGGGATCATGCCTACCAAGGACCAAGAGATGGAGAGTCGTCCCAACACAAGGGAGCCTCCCACAGCCCCCAGCCCATGCCTGACTCAGCCCTCAGCCAGGACCTCTCCACCCTGACATTCCAGGGCTACCAGGAAACAGCCTGGCCCAGGCCCAACTCCCTCTTGGAGCCCAGCCTGAAATTCCCTCCCAGGGCAGCAACGGCGGCAGCCAACACCTTGCACAGTGAGCTGAGCAGAAGATGACTGGCCACCCACGTGGAAGGAGACAGTGCCAGCATCCTCAGGGGTCACACCCTTCAGGTGAAGGATGAAGGTGTGGCCATCCTGGATGGCCATCTCTGTCACCTCGTTGTTCTGCAGCGGCAGCCCCTGGAGGCGCCACTGCACATCTGTGGCCCCAGCCTGCGACACCTCGCAGCTGAACTCCACATCCTCATCACCCTGTGCCTTGGTGTCCACCAACCCCCGCACAATGGTTACCTCAGGCTCTGGGGGACGAGAAAAGCCCTTTTCCAGCCAGGCCATGCTTCCATGGCCTCGGCTCTGAGAAGCCATCCTGGACACCAACACTGTCCTGCCACCCCACACAGCCTCCATCACCTCCTGCACCCACCAGCATCTGCCTCCCCTCAGGCCAGGATGCCAATCTGTTTTTGAGACAGTGGATGCCAAGCCTGCTCAACACCACCACCCGCCCTGTCCTGGCTAGGCCACCAGGTCAGGAAAGCAAGACCTGGAGGAGCAGCTGCCCACACAGGCCTGGTTGTGCCACCTGCCAGCTGGAGACAGGAGGCAGGATAGCTGTCCAGGTCCACAGGCTCGGTGGGCCCTACTAATGCTCCTAACGTGGAGAACAGCCGCTGATGAGGGCAAGGACAAGGAGGAAGGCAGCCTGCGCCCTCAGGGCCAGGACCTCCTGGAGCATGTCCCCAGGGGAAGCAGGCTGGTGAGACGACTCACCGTTGACTTTGACGGAGGCTGAGGTCTTCTGGCCGCCTGCTGCGCATGCATACTCTCCAGTGTCCTTGGCCTCCAAGCCGCGAATAAACAGTTCACACATGGCTCCCTGGCGCCGCATCTCATACTTTGGGCCAGGAAGCAGCTCCACGCCCTCTTTGAGCCACCGCACTGGTGCCCCAGGCTCCATCTCGCTCAGCTGGCAGCACAGCCTGGCAATGCCACCTGCCTCCTGTTCCACACTCTGCAGCCTGGCCTGGAACCTGGGCTCAGGGGCTGGGGCAGAAAGGACTCTTGATGCCAGGTCCCAGCTACCCACCCCAGGGAGCAAATACTGTTCACTTCCAGGACAGCAGAGGGGACCGCTTACCTCGGACTGTAAGATGTGCTGTGCTCTGTACATGGCCTGTGTCACACGTGTAGTCACCCGAGTCCTCTGGTTCTGCCCCACACACCTGCAGCTCAGCAGTCAAGCCTTCCTGCAGCATTTGGTACTTGGCACAGGGGAAGAGCTGCAGGGCACCCTTGCGCCACTCGAGACTGGCACCCGCCTGGCTCAGCTCACAACGCAGGTGTACCGTGTCCCCCTCCAGCACCTCCTGGGCCTGCAGCTCGCGTAGGAACCGCACAGGTGCCGCTGCAAAGGGTAGAGGGAGCATGAAGGTAGAGGAACCACAGACCTCTGCAGGGTGCAGCCAGGGGGAGCAGGGAACCCTGGGCAGGGCAGGAAAGTGACTGCAGACCTGGGGCAGCTGGTGAGCTGGGGGTGCACACAGGGTGACAATCTTGGGGCAGGCTGCCAAGGCCACCATGAAGCGGGAGGGCAGGAGCCTGAGTGGCCTCAGTACAGGGACGCAGGGCACAGCCTAAGCTAGGGCATCACAGGTATGGGTGGGTGGGCAGTGCCCAGGCAAGTTCCACACCCCTACACTGTGCTGGGTACTTCAGAAAGACTACAGCCTAGGAACCACAATCGCAATGCCTACCTGTGACCGTGAGCATGGCACTGGTAGTCTGGGCCCCACAGGTGCAACTGTACTCGCCCGAATCCTCACGGTGCAGGTCCCGCAGCACCAGCTCTGCGGTGCTGCCCCGAAACCTTGGCTCCCGGCGTCTGTCATCCTGCAGCTCCAGGCCACCCTTGCTCCAGACCACGTGGGCATCAGGCACGGACAGCTCACACCGAAAGCTGGCTGTGGAGCCCTCCTCGGCCTGAAGGCTCTGCAGCGGCTCCCGGAATACCACCTGGGGGGCTGGGGACAGGGACAGCTTGAGACCCACACACCTAGCCCAGGACAGGTCTGGGTGGGCCTCCAGGATAGGGAAGGGGCAGGGAAGATATCACCAGGACTTCTCTGGTAATTGTCAGAAACTCAGGGCCAAGGGCAGTGCTCCCAACAGCTGGGGCGGGAATCCCCTCAGACCACCCAGGGTAAGTCCTTGTCCCCCAATCTACACTCAAGGATGTGGCCTTGCTCCTCCCAGGCTCTAGGACAGGGCCATGTCCTTCATATTTTAGGAAAGGCGGAGCCCTCTGCCAGAGCCAGATCAAGGCTGTGGCCATGTCCTGCAGTCTCCAGGGAAGTGAGGGCTCCATCTTTCAAATACTAAGCAGGGGTCCATGCCTCAGGGCACAAGGTGTGGCAGGCATTGATATCCACAGGACACACAGGGCATCAGGGCCACCTCCTGCCCCAGCCTCACTGTCACCAGACAGACAAGCAACTTGGGTGAGCATGGCATGCTGAGGCTCAGAGAGGCAGAGGCAGGGGTGCGCTGAATGCAGAGCACAAGGGGAACAATGTCCCCATCACCACACCTGTCTGGGGGAGGTCAGGTGGGGAGACGAGGACACATACTTTCACACAGGCAGTGCTATGACAAAAGACAAGACAGAGGAGAGAAACATAGAAGACAAATGGGACAAAACCATGCAAAGAGACAGAGGATGAGAAAAGGGCAGTGCTCCAAACACACCAGGAGTGGCAGAGGGACATACCCCTGACGGTCAGCATTGCAGAGGTCCTCTCTTGCCCGCACACACACGAGTACACCCCAGCATCTGCCACGGCCAGGCTCCGGATCTGCAGCTCACACACGGCTCCGTCCTGCCTCAGCCTATATCTGTCCCCATCTCTGAGGGGCTCTGTCCCTTTCTTCCACTCCACAGGGGTCTCCTTGCTCAGCTCACACCGCAGCGTGGCCGTGGCCCCTTCCGTGGCCTCTGCATTCCTCAGGCCTTCTGTGAACTT
>PVLD010013363.1:0-56347 GCA_004027595.1 Dinomys branickii | reverse complement strand
AACTACTGTTGAGACCATATCACCTTGTCTATAGATTAGTTGTGATTGTACTATTTTCTATGATAATGGGTGTCTGTTTGTCAATATGTTTTTGTGCTTTTATGTTTCTAAAATAAAAAAAAAAAAAAAGCAACCTCAAAATATCATCTATTCCCTTCATCTTTCTCCTACCTAATTCCCACCATCCTGTGGACTTTTGCTTCACCTGAATGACTGCATGCAAAGCAACCTCTGATGCTAAGTTTGGTGATTTTCACTCCTAATGTTGACTGTCTTCTATCTTAGCAAATAAATAAAACCACACACATTTTCTTGTTAGTGTTCATGTTAAAAATTTTGTTCATGATTTGCATCTTGGACAAAATATAATCCTTTCTCCAATGATAATAAAAGCTTCCAATAAGTTTCTTTGGAAAATAAATAGGAAAACATCTTAAAATGCTAAGAGGAAATTAAATGACAAGGCACTTTTGCAAGTCTATTTATTGACATGTTTAAATGCATGGCTAATGCCCCCCAAGTATTAAAATATGCATGCAATTTTAATTTTCTAGTAATTCATTACTTTTTTTTTTCTTTTTGTGGTACTGGGGATCGAACTCAGGACCCTGCGCTTGCTAGGCAAGCGCTTATTCCACTGAGCTATATCCCCAGCCCCTAGTAATTCATTACTAAGATGTATATCTTAAACATTTTTCTAAGTCAGTTTCATTAAGCAAATGAGTCTGGCTTGCAAGATGCTGGGCTACAGATGTCACAAGGAAAGGGAGTCAACAGTCCTGATACCCGGAAGAAGCAATGAGAGGGGGAAAGAGGGCTCTGCACTTAGTAACCTGAATGAGGGGCTCTGCAGGCTGTGTTTAGCAGACTGAATCTAAAACATCCATAGAGTCACATCCGACTTGTAAAAGAAACAGCATTACCAAAGAAAGTCCCATGAGGGCCACTGTTATTTGAATCAAAAAGAAAACAATAAACGTCATCCAAGAGAACTACAGGTCTTTTTTCTCAACCATTTCATGTCTGCTCAGGCTGTGTTTACAAAGTGTGCCAGGGTTTAGGAGAAATGAAACAGCAAATGAAATACTATGAAGACACATTCCATCTCAGGAGGCCTCATGCTCTGTGGTTTTTATGAGAAGGATTACTCTGTTCCAAATATCCCTATCCAGGAATGTGCCCAAGAAAATACTCCCAGCTTTAATAAGACAATGGAACAACTGGAATCTGAAGACAGTGGGGTACAGGCAGTGGGGAGTGGAAAAAATTTCTAATGCATTCCCTTGATACATGAGAACATTGGTGATGGCCTGCTTTTATTATTTTCTCGCGTGATTTATTTTGCAATTATTTAATGAGAAATGGCATTTTTCCAGTAAAAAAAAAAATGCTATTACATGGATCAAATGTAGGCCCAAAACAGAGAGTTCTTTCTGAAAAATTTGATAGTGTAGTTAATCTACCGTTTCCCACCCATTATAGCTTCTCTACGTGACTCCACCTACATCTTACAATAGCCCAAATGCTTAACTCAGAATAGATGTCTCACTTGTTCTATCAAATCTGTACGCGTATACATCCCTTCCTACCTTTCGTTTCCTCTTGAACATTACACATGTCTCAGACTCCATTGTGCACATCTCTATCCTGCTTACTGTGATCTGACACCTCTGAAAAGTACTGAAATTACTACTGCGTTCAGAAATAGCTCTTCCCTGGCCTTCCCCATAAAGAATCCAAATTACTTGACACTCCTAGGTATAAACTGTTAATGAGAGTTTTAGGCTTCTGTAGTGAGTTTTTTTCTTACATCAAAGAATAGTATAATCCTGCCCAGCCCCTCAGATGAAAAAAGTTACAGACTCTCCTCAGTTTGTTGGTAAGCATTCGAGCGGTGCGTTCAGGCTGTCTTCCACCAGAAGCAGGATTTCTTTCATGAACAGGTAGGTGGATATAGGATGGTTAGACAGGTGGACAGAGGGACTGAGAGCATGAGCTAGGAAGGATAAGTGAGTCATTAGCTCTCAGTGGGGTAAGAAAGCATCAAAATGCAGGGAGCTGATCTCTTTGCTGAAAGTTCTCTCTTGGTCCCTGGCAAAGTGGCTTGAGTGTTGAAAAGCTATTCTGTTTTCAAATATATTGCTCCATTATGATATCGCTTCATCAATTTGAGGGTTTAAGAAAGTTTAAAAGAAAACTAATGGTGGACAATAACACATATTTACCCCTCACGTGCTTCTGTCGGGCCCCTTAATTTTTTGGCAAGGGACAATACATTAAATGTTCAACTACCAGACTGTTTCGACTTTTCAGCTCTCCACTCTTGCCATTTCTCAGCCCTCGCCTTCCTGACCTAACAGCAGCATTCAGTGAAGCTGAAACCTCCTGCCCGGGTGTTTCCTTTACTTGGCCTTGAGATTCCACTCTCTCTTTCTTCTCCCCTTACCCCCTTAGCTGTTCACTCCAGTGACCCTGGGTGCTTTCTGCCTGCTCTCCAAACCTCGTTCTGACTCAGCGATCAATCTTTCACGTCCTTGCACAAGTGTGATAAAAAATACAGTGAATGTTTAATTTTTTTTGCTTTATTACAGTAAAAATTATATTGCCATTAACCTCTCTTAAAATACTCTGTGTCAAACACAATGGCAAGGGCACAATGTCAATGTATCTTTTACTGTAATAAATTTAACTTAAACATTCACCATATATGTTGACCACACCAGCTATATCCACACTTTCCTGGGGTCCCATGGTTTTGACTACCCGTATACACCACTTCTGACTATCTTTGAGCATGAACCTCGCACCTGAAGTCCTATCCACTCAAATCTCCGCAAAGATGTTTAATATGAATTTAAAGTTAATATGTTTTATATTGATTCTGATTGTCCTCTCCTCTACCAACAACCAACCTCACCTATACCAACAACTTGTCTATCTGTCCAGTTTCTCAAGCCAAAAGTTCTACTTTTATTCAATTTTCCTCTTTCAGACTTCTCTGCCAGTGTTTTAGAAAATATTATTGGCTCCATCTTTTTTTATTAGAATGCTATGGGAAATTTTTTGAAAGTAAATTTTTGGTTGGTACATTTTTACAGTACATAATGATTACATTCCTTGTGGGAGTTTGGTACTTGCACATAACAAATCTTAATTCCCTTTACCTTCCCTCCTTTCCCTCCTCCCTCCATCTCTGGATACCCTTCCCACTTGAAAAAGTCCTATCTCCTGAAAAGTAATACTCTACTGAGTGCAAATCCCACGTTTTCTCTGTGAATTCATCTGTTGATGGAATATTGGCTCCATCTTAAAAGTACATCCACAGAGTCAGGCGTGGTGGTGCAGGCCTATAATGCCAGCAACTTGGGAGGCTGAGGCAGGAGGATCCTTGTGAGTTTGAGGCCAGCCCAGACTGCAAAGTGAGTTCAAGGCCAGCCTGAACTGCACAGCGAGATCCTGTCTCAAAAGACAAAAAAAAAAAAAAAAAAAAAAAAAGTACATCCATAATATTACTAATTATCATCTCTTTCTGTTCCAAATATCTTGCATCTACTGTTGTGACCTTGGTAAGATTCCACCATTTCTCACCTGGTTTATTGCAATGATTTCCTGATTGCTTTTCTTTTCCTTTCTTGGTGCCCTAAGCATAGACAATTCTTAACAATCACAGAGAGCATTCAAAATTTAAACCAGATCACACCTTCTTTTGCTCAGAAGTCTTCAATGGGTCATGTCTTTCCAAAGTAAAGCCTACAAAACAGTAGCTGGCCCAGTCCCTCAGTAGTTGTTGGCTTCTCTTCTGCCCTTCTTTCCTTCATTCATTGTGCATTGGTCATTCTGGTTCCTGCCTTTCCTTGAATATCTGCCCAGCACTCTGTCACCTCATGGCCTTTGCATTGGCTGTTTCTTCCACCTAGAATCATTTTTCTCTACTACTTCTAAGTCTCACCCTATTTTACTTGTCTGTTTAATTTTCAGACTATCAGAGTGACCTTCTCTGAAAATATTCATATAAAATAGCAATACCTTATTTTTGATCTCACTAATCCTGGTCAGTTATCTTCCAACATATGTTAAAGCCATATGGTGCATTATACTTTCTGTTAGAGAGGGATTCCTACCTCTATCCTGTGTTCATGGACATAGAGAAAATCTTTTTCAAACGGGAAAGTAGAACAAGAAATGGAAAGAGGGAGAGAAAGGGAAGGAAAAGGGGTTAAAACAGAATTGAAGAAAAAATGGCCATAGAGCTTTTGTAGATGAGAAGGGAGATGAGAGTTGCAGGGCACAGGGAGGGAGGGCAGAGGAAAGAAACGAAGAATTAAGATGTGTTATGTTCATGTACAAACTCTCCATGATAAATGTAAGCACCACGCATTGCAAACAAGTACTAATAAAAGAAAAAGAAAGTTTCCTGGAATGTTATGGCACTGAAGAGGCAGGAGATACGCAGAGAACTAGCCAGAGATACAAGGAAGGAGAGTGTGACTCATGAGAAAGAGCTTTCTCCCTGTGGGCAGAGCCTGGAGCTGCTGAGAAGAGCTCCAGGGGCCTCCACGTGGTCTCAAAGACCTTGGGAAGGGTTCTGGGAAGGTAGAGACAGATTTTCAGGCTTTTATTATTTGCATATGAGAGTCTATAGATGGAAACCTCAGTCGTGGTTAGCACAAATTTCCTCTAGTCTTTACCATGTTGAATTATACCAAAGCTCCCAAGACAGGGTTTCCCACAACAGAGCAGGGTTCTCAATTACAGAATGATAAATTAATTTCATGGTGAGGATGCCTCTCCACAGGGCCATGCAGATTTCTTTAGCCCCTTTGGAAGGCAGAGGTTTCTATGGGCTTGTGAGTTGTAGGTGCCATCATCAGTCTAGGACCTGGCACCGGGCCTGGCGTGGCTCATCTCCAAATCCCTGGCTTGCCTAAAGCCAAATGCCTGGTTCTGGGCTCATAAAAGCAACACTCTTGACAGAGAGTGCTTTGAAAACCTGCCCCAGGACTTCAATTTCAGGGATTTGAGAAACCACAGAGACAGCTTTTTCTTTTCATCTTCAGAAGTGGAAAAAATAGAGCATATTTTTAAAAGATAAAGAGATTTCCCATGAAGTGACTTCTTGACTAAGGTCTACTAGCTGTCACCAGGGCCATCATCAACTGCTCCAACCCCTAAACAGGACAGTCAGGCAGAAGTGTGTCTTGTGTATAACCCTTCTGGGAGCCTTCTTTCCCTGACCTCCTGTGTCAAGGGAACAGCTTCTTCAGGCATATTCTTTTCAATTTCTTTGCATTACCTTCCCCCAGGCAAAAGCCACTCTCGGAAAGTAGTTGGGCACCAGTCCTTGTTCCTCAAATTGAGGCTATTTACATTTGTTTCTCTTTGTGAAATATGACTTAGCTCTACAGTAGTGTCGAGATCCCTGTGAGCTATGAGGAAGATGAAGGTAGGACACGGGGCCAACTTGGTTCAGGTGCTGAGAAAAGCAAGACCCAAAGGACAGTACCTTGCCAGTGAAGCAAATCCAGGGTAGGAATATGCTGCAGTCAAAGCAAGAGGTGGTCATCTGAAGAAGGGACATGCACAAAAGTGGCCCCTGGGCAAGCCTAGGATTGAAGTGGGTTGAATTTATTATGGTTTGGAGCAACACATAAGAAATATATATGGTTAGTCTGGATGAAGTCTCAATCTCACAAGGGTTGAACACAAGGAAGTGAAGATTACGGTGAGGGACAGTTCTCCTGGGTAAACCGTAACTGAGCTTTTGTTGTTCTCATAAAAAGAACTAAAATTTGCTAAGCACTTTCTCTGTGATAGGCACTGTGCAAAAGGCTTTGCTGACATTATCTTATTGAATGCTTGCAACAGCCCTATGATGTAAGTCCTATGCTTATCCCTATCACTCATTCAAGTTCACAGAGTAATATGTGCTGTATCCAGGCTTTGATTTTAGTCCTGGCTGATTCTAGAGCCGACACCCACTAAACACCACTGTATGGCCTCCATATGGTGGGATGTTGGATGAACATACTGCCTGCATTTGACATAAACACTCCCCAGGGTCTGCATGAATGAGTGGACCCCACCTATAACCTCCTTCATGTAATGCTGTTTCCCTGAGACTTTCAATGATTTTTATGATTCTCTGAGTTCTGTGATGATAATTTACCATTTTCAGGTCTTATAATTTAATGAACTTAGCCATGACCTGCAAGACTATTCTCTGAAATATTAGCTTAAGGCTGAATTTAATATAACTGTTAATTCAATCCAGACTATTGAGTGCAAGCAGCCTTAAATACGTATCACTATAACAAAGGACTGGCTAGTGATATTTTTATATTATAGATCTTATCATCTCCTAATAACATGCCAGATTGAACAAATTTTCAGCTGCATTTTTCCTGGTTTCCCAATAGCTATGCCGTAAGGGACATGCTGCTCAAGTCTCTAAAGGGAGCTGTCTTAATAATTGGAACATGCTCTTAACTCTGTTACTAATCCCCTAAACTCTGTTCTGGAATACACTCTGAATTAGTACTTGCTTTGGGTCTCCTCATCTAGGGACTTGTGTGCTACATATCATTCATTGACATTCATTCAACAGAGAAACACTGAACATCTATTCTGGGCCATGCCTTCAGACTCAGCAGTGAACAGAAGGGCTACTGTCCCTTGGAAACTGTAGCATACAAAGTGGGAGCCATGCTCTACCATAGATACATAATCTCCATAAAGAGTCCCACACCACTTCCAAAGAGGCTCTGCTTTCCAGCCCTAGCTTTAATTTCCATAAAAACGTGATGGGCTCTTGACTGAGGTTGCCATTGTCTTTGGGTCGCTCTTGGATGAAGACATTTCATGCAGACTTGGGCTTCCTGGGAAGATAATCCATTCCACTTCAATGTGGAGCAAATTTATTTTTACGTCTGCATATTTCTGGCATTTGTACAACTTGCCTCTGCTGGAAAATTTTTCCTTGTGCTTTCTTTATCTAATTCTTGCCTTTCTTCAAATCTCAGTTTAGGTTCCCTGCTTCAGAAAGTCTTGGAAGCTCTCCTGGCACAAGGAAGTTCTTCACCTAAGCTCCTAGGACATTCATTATTTGTGCCACACGATGTCATGAGTCCTTGCATTATTTATCTCTTGTTATCTCCATGTCCCAGGAGGTTTCATCTCTGTATTCTGTTGTACACAAAAAGCCTAGAACACTGCTGCTCTCCTGAAAGTGTTTGCTGCTGATACAAATGCTTATATTTCCATGAACTTGATGATTAGCAAAGCATAAAGAATAAATCTTTCTGAGGTAAACACTTTGAGACAATTAGCTTTCTGCCAGAGAGATCCACCATTAGACTTAGCATCTGCATTTTTCTTTTAGATATCTGTCCATGCTTTGGGTCATGAGATCAAACTTTTACAGCACTGGTTCCAAGCATGGTGGTATGTTATGGTAAGGCTTCCAAGATTGGTTTCCAGGAACACTGGATCAGCTGATATGCTTGGGAAAGTAGATGGTAAGTACCGTGGACTATATAGGGAACTATAAATGACATGAAATAAGCAGTTGGATGAAAATCCCAACAAGAGCATTAGGTATGAGGAGAATACGACAACGTGTCCAAATACTATGACCTAAAGAACAGGGTGACTCATCTAATCAAAGACCATAGTGAGTGTAAGTGTACTGACCACAGACAACGAGAGAAGCTGGAACGAAATCAAGCACAGAATCTGAATAGCAAGAATCTGGGCAATAAATCAGAAAAATAATTAAAGAGTCCTTGGAGGAAGTTGACTCTCAACAAATATTTGTTAAATAAGTGGATATATGAAAAAGACTCCCAGAACCCTGATTGTAAAGTTTAAGAATCCTTCACCCTCAGGTGCATTTACTTTTGCCCAGACCTCAGCTCCATGTCATAGTATGATTAATCCCTGCACGTTTCCTAGGTGACTTTCTGTGGGTTCAGCAGCACTGACAGAAGGTCAGATGGCAGGGGAAAGCAGGGTATTCCTTCCTTCATGTTTAGCTCCAGGTGGCACCTCCATTTCTCAGTGGGGCAATCCACAGCAAGGTCTCAGCAGCAACTGGCCTTCTGCCTTTGTTTGCCTAGCCCAGAACTGTCCCAGGAGAAGTACTATTAGACCCCCTCCATGTAAGTTTCAGCTTACTACTGACCCCATTCAAAGAGTGAAACTTAAAATCACATCAACTATGGTTGATACACAAATCAGCTGTTTTATACGTTTATACTGTCTTCAAATCTGGTGCGTATCTGACACCAAGAGCACACCGCAGCTCACACTAAAGGCATTTCAAGAGCTCAACATCCATGTGTAGCTAGCTCGTGGCTACCATACTGGATGGTGTAGTTGTAGCCCCCTCAGCGCGGTTTCCAGCTACAGTTGACCTTTAGGTTGCTGCACTACCCTCTTTTATCTTTTAGCTAGTAGATCGCGTGTGTAACTGGTTCCCCAAATTAAAATTCTTTCGTTGCAGATTCCTGAAGCGGTTTCTCTTTGTTGTTGTTTTTTTGTTAGCACCTGACTAAATGTGATAACCAATGTGATAACTTCTAAAGAAGAACCACCAGTGCGCCGTCTATGAGAAAGTAAGAAAAGGAGGGGTGGCAGAAGCAAACCGCAGCAGCAGCACCCAAAGAGCCATTTTTGTTAATCAGACTTTTATAATTGTAAGAATAAAATTATCAGCTGCGCCTCAAAGTCTTTTAGCAAATGAAAAACCAACTCCCACCTTTGCTCCTTGTATTGCTTTGCCCCGTTGCTGTAACTCCATGTACATTAAACAGTCCTCACCATAGCATGGCTTCCTTGAAGGTCTGCTCACCTCCTATTACCATTTGTGTCCGAATGTCCCCCCAAAGCCTCATGCAGTCATGGGGCGGCTTCTAGAGTTTATGATTGAGCCACGGTCCAATGCTGGGATTACGGATGTGAGTGCTACACCCGCCCTGGGGCGGGTAGTTTGCATATAGTGTAAGGGAGGGAAAGAGGCTGCTCACTCCCACTCCTCCCCTTTTGCTCTGGCTGCTTTTGCCGTCTTCCGCTGCCAGGAACCATGGCCCTCTGCCATGTGCCACTCTGCCTTGGAGCCAGCCCAGTATAGACCGAAACCTCCACAAATTGTGAGCTACATAAACCCTTCCTTCCTTAATTTTGGGCATCAGGTATTTTGTCCAGCAAAGAGGGAAAAGTAACCAAGACACTTCCTAAGAAAGCAGTAGCTGCACAGAGCCCAAAACCCGGCCTCTCTCCTCTGTGACTTTGGAGAGCACTTGAGCCAAGGTGTCTCTGTGCTGCCCTGTCTTGCCACACACAGCAGACCGTGGCATGAATGAACTGTACTGATTCTGTCAGAGACTTGACCTGGCAGATCCTATCTCTGTGTACTTGGGCCTGCACCATCTCCACCTCTCTGAAATAAGAGGAGAAGGGTTTGATTTGATTTGCATGGCCAGACAGAGCAGGAATTGTGTTGTCTATGGCTTCAAACCCATACTTTTTACAAATAGAGAAAGAGAAGTCCACAGAGATTAGAACATTTCCTAAAGGTCATGCAGCAAGCTAGTAGTAGAACAGAGATGTCAACAGAGATGATATGTTTTCTGCCTCTTGGAACAGTGTTCTTATACACTTATGTCACATATTAGATTATCAGCATAGACCCGAAATAAGAATCACACAGCTATTGTGTAGCATTTAGACTTTACAACTGAGAAACTTATAAACTACTCGGCCCTCCAACAACTTTTGAATATGTATTTGAATTTTTCACGTGGAGCCTCAATTTGGGCAAGAAAAATGAGGTTGGGATCAGAGATGCTGCATGTAAGGTCATGCACCCTTGAGCGCAGCATGTTCAGAGCAACACTGTTACAAATATGTTCTTCCTGCTCTTTCCAAGCAAGGGTGGCCTAAACTGTCCTTGCTGGATGGTGCTGAGAATGCTAAAGCTTGGAAAATGGCATGGAGTCCAACTCAAATGACAAACTGAAAATTCAAGCCAACAAGGTAGACTACAATTCATTCATTCATTCCTTGACTACTAGGCACTGGTAGATAAAGAAAAAACAATAAGCAGTAATAAAACAAATAAGTAAATTCAAGTTTCTACCTTTACAGAACTTAGATGCTGATATAAAAGCAACTGATAAATGTAATATAAAAAACAAGCCAATTGTAACCAGTTGCGAAGAGAAATAAAACAATTACCAGATAGCTGTGACAGAACACTGTATTGGGGCAATAACTCTGGATAGGGTACGTAGGGGAGGTCTCTCTCAGAGGACGGTTAAGTTGAATTCTAAATGAAGAGACTTGAGTCCCTCCATTAAAGAAGGGGCAGCACTCTAGGTAGAGAAAAAAGATGTAAGGCTGCTGAGATAATAAACGCTAAGGCCTTAAATGTGCATGATAAACTGAAAGATTTCAGATTATACGTACTTTTGTTCTGTAGTAAAATAAAACCAGTTTTAATTCAGATCTAACTTACTCCGAAATGAGGACAGTAGACCTAATAGCATCTATGGACACAAGGAACTGAGTCTGCTACCAGCCCTGGCTCACATGTGGTTCCCAGAGGCTTCTCACACAGTGTCTGAAGATCGTGTCAATGAATAAATAGAATAAAATCACACAGGAACCTAACAACCTAGTGAATATAAACATGATATGTCATAAACGAGAGATAAGATGAATAATATCAACAGGAATTAAAATGGGGGAAGAGGATTTAGAGGAGGCAGGAGGGAAGTGGAAGGGAATTTTAAAAAGAGAAAAAGAGGGTCTCCTGGGTGAGGGTCTTACAAACAAAAGGAAATTTTCCTTAATAGAAGCTGTTAGTTTGCAAAAGGCCAGTGTCACCTCCTGGATCTAACTCTGGTCCCTCATGAGCGCATGTCTCCCTGATGGTAGGAGAGGGACGTCCATACCTGAACCTCGTGGATGAGTTTGAAATGTGGCAAACACTAAGGGAAGAGGAAGACGGTGTGTCAATCACAGTCGTCTGTGTGTCTGACTCGTATGGGAGAGTTTTATAAAACAAGGATTTCCAGACTTCTTTCAGATCTGTGCACCAGAATACCTTGGGATGCAGCCTGCAATTCTATAAAGTCCCCTAGTAATTGCTACATATTCAGCCCTGGAAATCAATACATGGACTACCAATACGAATATATGTAAGAATGATATGATATTATATAGGACTTTATATAGGCAATGTATGTTATATATAAAGATAATATATGAAAATAATAAAAATATGACATATACCACTAATTCTCATTAGTTGTGATTTTGTGTTCTAAAGTGCGGTACACACTGACTTAGTGCATGTTGAATTATTGCTTCCTGTAGGAATACAGGGTTGGATTCCTGTGTCTGATCACAGTATTTTGTTAAACAGTTAATACATAACTCTGTGTGTTTCTGTTTATGCCATATAATTTAACATATATTTTAAATTCACTAACATTGAACTCAAGGCTAACAGCTTTATAACACATGCCTGAGTTAAGCTTATTTACTGCCCATATTTTCTCCATAGGACACAGCAGTCTTCTTGTACTTCACACAAGCACCAAACAGCCGCTCAGGAGCATGCTCGGTAACCATGTTAGATAGCACAATTGCCAACAAAAGCACAAAGAATGTGAGAAACATGGTGTGACATAGTGAACAGGACATTTCTTTACAGTACAAGCCCAGAAACAAGATCAGTGTTGCTTATTATACCCCTGCCGGGAATGTGTGTATTGGAATGACCACATTTTTCACTGTTGTTTGTATGTTAGTGAATGATAGGAAAGTGCCCCTAATATTGATTTGGGGATTACAGATAAGTATTAGCAAGCAGGCAGGCAGAAATACAGGATCTGCAAGTGAATGTCTCCCTCTCTCTCTCTCTATATATATATACATATGTGTATATATATACACACACGCACTACCATTAGGGGTGACATGGTCTCAGAGTAAGATCCAGCAGGTGATAATGGCCTTTTTCAAACTAATGGCTTTCTATTAAGGAAAATTTCCCTTTGTTTGTAAGACCCTCGCCCATATACATACATGTATACATATAAAATGCCTCTGTGCTCCTCCCTTAATTTATGTTTCCCTAGTCTCTCTCCATATTAACCCTATGAGATATATGCTATTTTTATAGGAGTGCATAGACTGAAGATATGTAACTTCCTAAGAGTCACTCAATTGTAAACATACAGCCAAAACTCTTACCCTAGATTTCTAACCCCAAAGTCCATACCCTTAGCCCTTATGCTGCATTGCTTCTTTAACATAGTGCCACTCATGATGAGCTCTGCTTGCCTTCAAAAATGCCACTGTTTTCTGGGTAGAGGTCAGTGGGTGAGCACTACACTGCATTTGCAAATGGTCGCTTTTCTGATGGGTACAGAGTATAAGTAGCTCTAACTTACTGTTATCAAACAGAGAATGTGGTCCTTCCCTTGCCTTTTATGGCTTAACTCACTGAAACACTGACTAGCCGCAGAATGGCTGGAAAGATGTTTATCCCAGATGTTTAGATTTGAATAGTTCAGCTGGGAAGGTGAGCAATGCAGTAAGAGACTATTATTAGACAAGAGGAAGGGAATAAGGAGGAGTGTAAGGGTGGGTGATGAATATGAGCAAAATTTATTGAAACGACCAAAGATGTGAAACTAGGGGAAAGAGCGGAGGAGGGGATTGGTGGGGAGTGCAGATGATCTAAGTAAGTCACGTGCATGTACGAATCTGCCAAAACGAAACCCATTAATTTGCATAACCAAGAAAAAAAGAGCGAAACAATTTTTAAAATCATCTGAATTCAAAACACAGACTCCAAAGTAATTCAAATTCGTGCAATATTTTAGGCTGGGAATTGAATTTCCAAATTTCATTGAACCACAAAAAGCAATTTTAAGATGATAGGGAATGTGATGTTCTGTTTTAACAGTATCAAAAATGCGTAACTATGAAAAGCGGCACTTATTGCTATCAATAGCTGAATTAAAATAGAATTAGTGATGCACTCACAGCTCAACATAAGTGGTACTGGAAAAGCAATGTATGATTTCAAAGCTTGCAAATACTTTCCTTCTTTTTCTCCAAACAAACACCATATGCCTCTATAGCTCAATCCTTGAACAGCTTCCAAAATGTTTCTGCTACTGGCTTATTGATAAAGTGTTTTGTTTTTAAACAGATTCTGCAGCAACCATTACTTCTTTGCATGAATGCAGAGCTTATTAAGTAAGCACTTGGAATACCTGTCTCTAGCAATTCAAAAGTCTTGAAAGGTCTGCGTTCACCAAGGACATTCCCTGTCAGCCCCCACTGCCTGTAAGTACAACATAATAACGTTCAGCACTATGACATGAAAATAATGCTTGTCCTCATCCCTCTCTCCCATTCTCATGAGGGTGTGGTTTCAATGTTAGTTGCTTAGAGATTTTCCAAGAACAATGGCTACTCAGGCCAGTAGCATGTATTCCAACTACATCTTGAATTGATTAAAAGCTATTTCTTCTTGCAACAACTATTTTCACTTGGAGCCAAAGGATGAGTTTGATTAAGGGATTTGATTGGATCATCAGAGAAGCAGTGAAATGTTAAATGAGAATGAAATGATAGTTGTGCCTATCTTGTCAGTTACAACACGAATAACCAGCTATTCCAGTTTGACTGAACCAGAGTCAGTTTCTGATTTAAAGATATTACTTTTTATCCATTTTACTTTACTATTTTTTGAAAATATGAAAGAAATGGATTGAAAGTAAAAATTGGTTAGACTTGAGAACTGTAAACTTTATTTTTGGCATATGATAGACACAAAAGTAAGAAATAATCCATTTGGGCAAAATTACTTTGCAATTTTTTAATAATGCTCTGTGATAACTTAGGAAATCATCAACAAGTACAGAAAGAAGTACTAATTCTGAAGGGCTGAGAAGGAAAAAGGGCGTGTTGCTATTTTAAAACAGTTCATTCATTCCAGGCAATTGGAAAGTGTTAGAGTTCAAATAAGTTCCAAGGAAATAAAAGCATCCCAGCTGTATTGGGTAAGAAATAGATACACTTAAATAATACTGATATTCAGGAAACGAGATACTGTACTTTGGTCAAACACTTTCATCAATTACTCAGAATGGTTTCTAACCAGTGACTGGAAAATACATGAATTTAGATGCCAATGAATGGATGAATCCAAATACTGAGAAAACATTTGAAATAGACATATTAGAAATTTTGTTTCCTCCTGCCAAAGAAAACTAGAAGTTTTCTAATTCCTCATGAGTACCTTCTGCAGAAGATAGTCTTTCATGAAAAGTATGGCTTACGCTAAAGGATTTTATGAGGAAGGCAAGGAGATTTCATACAAAGGGCAAGTAGATTAAGGAAAATACGAAGTTGTGATTGATTATTGAATACTAGTGACGTATAGTTGGAACAAGGGAGAAGTTTTAAATGTAACACTAAAAATTTAGTTTATACAATATTCTACCAATCTCATATGTCTTATCACTTGATATATATGCGTTAGCGTTACATGTGTGGCTTTTCTTTTAACAAAGCCACATGGCAAAAGGTTAACTTTGATAGATTATTTATAAATTAGCTACTGTAATTCTCTCCTTTGATGAAGCGTTCAGGCCATTCTGAGCCCCTGGAAAGAATGCCTTCAGCCAGGCAACAACAGAGCTCATTTAAAAATCCTTAGAACTCTTCTTTTTCCTGTGATATTCTCACTGTCTCTTCCTAATATGTAAGAGTATTCCTTTGAGAATCGTTACTCAAACACACTCTTTATATCTAATGTTGTTCCAATTACATGAGTCTGCTTGAACTTGGTGTTGGAAACTGAATAATTACTAGGTAGGCAGACAACGCTGAACCACCTTACAGGACAAGGAAAAAAAAACTTGGTGAAATCATAGCACATTAGGTCATGAGGCATGTGAGGAGGAGTAAGAGATAACGTCAAGTCAGCACCTTATCATGCATTAAAGAAAACTCCTTGAAGGGTTTTATGTTGCAGAAAGAAGGACACTTCTGAGGAGCAAGAATGAAGACAGGACCAGCTAGGAGCTTGTTACAGAAATAGAAAGTGATAACATTCTAAGGATGACATAGTTGAATTTATTTAACAAATATTTACCTAGTGTTTGTCAAGCCATGGTCCAGGTATTTTATAAATATTAACCCAGGCTCTATAGCTTACAACATCTCCATGAAGCAAGCAGTATTATCATCCTTGCTTTATGAATGAGGAGATGGAATCACTTAGGTATTAAGAATTTTGCTCAAGAGTCACAGAGCAAATGCTAAAGCTAGGACTTAAACCAAGGAAGTCTGGCTCTAACATCCTGTCTTTTAATCACTATACATCCTGCTTTTTTGTATTCCAGAGTAGGGTTTAATTCTATGGCATGGATAACTAGATGAATGGTGTCACCATTTAGGAGGCTAGGAACACGAAAGTAGTAACAGGTTTCTTTTGGACAAGTGTGGATCTCCCGACAGCCCAGGCCCCCCTAAATCAGATCCCAATTAAAGACAAATCTATGGGAGCTATACTATTGTATTATTTTGGTGGACATCTAGGAAAAATTAGTTCTTTCCTCTTCTGTCCCCTCAAACCCCACTGGAAAACTAAAAGATCTTTTTACCTGTAAACCTTATAGACTATGTTTTGAGGAATAGTAACAGCTGAGAGGTCGCTGAGTTAGGTCACTGTGGGAAAAATATCAAATTAATAGACACCTACACAACTTTAACTGAATTAAGACAAAGAAACATAAATACTTCTGAGAAGACTATACTCAGCCAAAGTTCTGCCAAGACCTTCAGATTCAACTTCCATTGCAGTCAGTTGGGATTAGTCAAAAATACGTAAGAGCAGTTAGCAGTTGTTGAAT
The DNA here is from genome assembly GCA_004027595.1 of Dinomys branickii. Lineage (NCBI taxonomy): Eukaryota > Metazoa > Chordata > Mammalia > Rodentia > Dinomyidae > Dinomys > Dinomys branickii. Next base: position 40,409 of record PVLD010013363.1, on the reverse strand, counting down.
TATATTCCTTAATATTCTTGCTCCAGGAAAGGAGGGAAGTAAATCATTTCTTAACAAGTAGGTAAGTCTTTGACATTTTATCCTGATGTGCCACAGGGGGACAAGACACAGAATGACCAGTTGTTTTCTATTTGAATCAGTGTTGTTTCCTGTGCAGCAGGTTCCCTGGGAATGTCTCTCAGTTCATCCCCTGACTCCTAATTCTGCAGGATTCATACAGTTTTCTCTGTTTCCAAGATGTAAGAAGTCATTCAGTAGTCTGCCCATTGTCAGAGACTGCAGTGAATTCTTCCTTAATTTCTCCCAGAAGTTTACAAGTCAGGAAGTCAGAAAACCACTGCAGACAAACACTTCTAAATTTTTGGCTGAGGTTTTAGATTATATTGGGGTATCCCTTTCCAAGTACAGCCTGTACCCATAACAGAATGATAGGCAAAATTGTCAAACTACTCAAAATAGCCCTTCCAATACCAACATTGGAAGGTTTGTGTTAAAGTACTATGTTATTGTCCTTGGAGAGAGTTATGTGAATTCTTGTAGGTTCTACTTGTGAATATAAGGTGTAGAATAAAATTTGTAGAAGTGGATAGATAACCATAAATCTAATACCCTCTTTTTCTGTGGAATCATGCCTGACATGTCAAAACTGCACATGTGGCATCTTCACCAGCATGCTGTAGATGCTTCAACTTCTCTTGCCCAGCATCTTCTCTGTAGGACAAGTTCTTCCTCTTAGACATGTTCCTTCAATTTGTAACATTATCATGTACTTATAACATCCATGATTTATAGTAGCATAAGTCATGCAAATACATCTAATAGGGTTTCCCATGTAACTCAATTTTCAAAAATATCTCTTTTCTCTAAATGTAGCAGATTAGAAAATCTATTTGGAGCCTCATTAAATCATTTGGTGGTCATCAATAACAGTTCCCTAATCTTTTCCCATTTTTGTTCTTCTTATCCTCACTGTATTACTTGGCACTGGGCCAAATAATAAAATCAATAGGATAATTATGAATATAGCCAACAAGGTTTTCCACCAGGAGGAGCCAGTAATAGCTTTCCATAAAGAGCATAAGGAGAAGATCCAGGGAATTTCAGAATTTGACATGTCATTAACCTGTTGTCTAATATCTTGAACAGCTATTGAGATATTAACAGTAGAATCAGGAATGTACACACAAGATTCAGGTTTTATAATTGCACAAGGACACTCTTGTGCTGCTGTTAGAATGTCTAATGCCGTCTGATTTTGGAGGATGGCCTACCTCATTAATTTTACTTCTTCATTCAGGAAAGAGAGACACCAGCCTTGGTGTAATTTAAAGCCTATTGAATATACTTAGTTAAGTCCTTGATGAGTTGCATGACATCCTCTAACCCTAGGGATGGGCGAAAGATAGAAACTAAATGATCATACCAGTGAAACACACTTCTAGACCATCCATGTTGTAGGTTGGGCAAGTTTGCAGGTTTGTCAATACTGTTGCTGCTTCCACCTTGTAACCCTGCAAATCCAAGTAGGCATCTCCCTACCCATCTAGGGCATAGCCAGGGCCACAGGTTGGTTCCATAGGACCAATGAGTGCCACTGGGGGCTTCTCTTCTAATTCCAGGGTAATTAAATGAGTCTTTTGCAAACCAGCCTTCAGCCTGTGAAGTTATTTTGCGTGCATATATTGTTGGGAGGGTCCACAGTGGTTGCACTGGTCTACCCGCCCCCCCCAACAACAGTAGAAAAGAGTCCCTGTTTCCCCATAGCCCCTCCAGCATTTGTTATGGGTTGATTTCCTGATGATAGACATTCTTTCTAGGTTGAGATGGAATCCTAGTGTTGTTTTAATTTGCATTTCTCAAATGACTAATGATGCTGAACATTTTTTCATCTATTTATTTACCATTTGTATTTCTCCAAGTGAGAAGTGTGTATATCCCTTTTCTTTAGGCTGAGTTTCCATTAGCTATTGAAGAGTCTGTTGGAATTTAACCAGTGAGGTGACATCCTTTAGTAAGCCATCTGTTTCTCTATCTAAGCAAGATCATTAGCAAGAAATGTTCATAAAACACTTCAAATGGACTGCGGTCTAGAATCTGAGGTGTATTTCTTATTTTAATGAAAGCTAAAGGCAATAAGTGAGGCCAGTGTAGGTAGGTCTCATTTGCAAAGATGTCTCTTTAGGGTCTCATTCATTTTTTCTGCCTTTTCTGATGATTGTGGTCTCCATGCACAATGCATGTGCTAGAGAATGCCCAGTGCCTGAGAAACACCCTGTGTAATTGTTGCTTTCAAGGAAGGCCCATTATCATTCTTTAAGCTCTTAGGAAGTCCAAATCTGAGGATAATTTCTGAGAATAAAACTTTTACCACTTCTTGTACCTTTTCTGTTCTCTAAGAAAAGGCTTCAACCCAGTTGGGGAATGTATCTACCTGGATTAATAAGTATTGAACTCCTTTACTCTTTGGCATATGAGTGAAACCAAGTTGTCAGTAAGTCTAGAAACTGTTCTTAAGGGACTGGAATATCAGTTGTAACACATTGGGTCTCAGACCTCTCTATTGATGGAGTCTGATATTTTATTTTAAGTCCCTCCAATTTTAGCTATAATTATCTCTAAAATACTGATGACTTATGAGAAACAGACTATAACAGTTAACACAATTTTGACCAATTAAAACTCAAGTTATTGTACACAGTCAATAATATATATTGTATTTGTAAAACCAGTGTAAGCATCATTTTGACTAGTTGGCCACCTGGGTGTATAATAGTATTAAGATAGGATAAAATATCTTTCCTCAGAATGGCATCTGGGTTTTAGACATAACTGAAATGAGTAGGTGAAGAGAAAGGCATCCCAGTTGTAGCTTAAGTGAGTTACCTTTTATCTGTTGACTCGTTTTTATTGAGGTATGATGGCCGGAAGGAAGGCCAGGATTGAAAAGCAAAGAGACATGTGCCGATGTCCAGAAATAAGCGAGTTTCTTTTCCCTCTATAGTCATGGTTACCCATAGCTCCTCCACGAGGATGACAGATGAGATAACGGTCTGGCCACAGGAACAGGGCAAAGTGCTCCAGGGCCCTTTAGTCCTGCTGTACCCGCTGGGAAGATGAACCTGAGCTCTGGGGCCTCCGCCTCGAAGTGCAGTCTTGCCTCCAGTGGCCACCTTTGCAGTCAGGGGCCTCTTAAGGCAATCTCTCTTAAGGTGGCCTGGCTTTTGGCAGTGGTAGCAGGTGAGGTTTGTAGTTGCTAAACTCTTCTTGGAACCCTGAGAATCAGACTTAAGGTCTGTTTTATTTTAGGGCAACAAAAAAGACAGCTGCTTTTTGGTCTCTTTGCTTTCTCTTCTTGGCTTCCTCCCAGTCTTGATTATAGAATAGTAAAGAAGCAGTTTTTACTAAAGTATGAAGTGAGCTATCTGGAGCAAAGGCTATCTTTGGTAACTTTCTCTTAATATCTGGTACTGATTGGATAATAAAAATGTCTTCAAGTACAATCTGTCCTTCTATTGAATCAGGAGCTATTGGGCATATGTTTTACCAGTGCCTCCTATAAACAATCTAAGAATGTAGAAGGCTTTTTATCTTTCCCTTGGTACATAGCTGAGAATTTAAAATAATTAGAAGGTTTGGTCTTTGTCCTTATACCTTCAAGAACACATACTTGAAAATGTCTCCTGTTCCAATCTCCTGTTTGGCTGTTAGGCCAGCAGGAATCTTGGATAGGGACTGCCTCAGCTGTAATGGGAATTAGTTGTTCCCCTGGCTGTCTATCTTCTGGATGTCTAAAATTAACAATATGATATTCATCCCCAAATGTAATAGCAGCTTATAATATTGTTTGTCTCTTGTTAGAGGTCAATGTTTGATTTAAAATTAACATTACATCTTTCCAGTATAGATTATAGGTCTGAGTAAATCCTCTAAAGACTTCAAAATACCTGTCAGGGTAATCTGAAAATTTTCCTACATCTAGCTTGATCTGTCTAGGTCATTGAGAGAAAGAGACATATGAACATGAATAATCTCATATAGATTATAATTACACTTTGAGCATAGATAAGAATTACTTCTTAAGGTAAAGAAAGTTTGAAATCAAGCAATTTTCCATCTTTTTTACAGCAAGAGTCAAATTGTAAAGCAGCATAATTAGTACTTCCCTTTGTATTCCTTTTAGGTTTTAGGGGGTAGGTAGGCCATACACGTGTGCAGAAAAATATCGAATGGCTCTTTTTCAACAGGTAAGGGTTGAACATCTTCCAGTGCTTAGGAATTCATTCCAAATGAGTAAGAGACTTCAACATTGAGTGCCCCCCCCATGTCTGAAATGCAAAAAGAAATTAGGCAACGCTTTAATTTCTATCTGATTTCTATTTATACCCTCATGGCAACTCTCAAGTAGATTCTACTCCAGAGCAGGTAGATGACATCTACAAAGAGAGCAGAAGATAAAATTTGACCATTCTATCCACTGTCAAACTGATGCACAATTTCATTTTCCCAGAGATCTCATGAAATTACTCCTATAGGACACTTATAAGCACAAGTTACAATTGGTCCCAACTTTGACAGTAATGTTGAAAGAAGGAAGCATTACTCTGTCTTAACCTGTGGACTTTTAGTTCTTTGAAAGAGGGTGAGGCAAATAGATCAAAGGACAACACTGTATATTGCAAAGGAGATTACCTTTATAGACCAAAGCAAACAAATAGCTTGGAGGATTTCACCATGAAAAATCCTCCAAGGGACCTGTGTTACCTACTTCGTCACCTAGATAACCTTTTCTAGCAGCAAAACAAGGTTAAAATTTTTATATCTATTAAACTCACAGGTTAAACTTGTATTTATCATGTAGTAACCACATTTTGTGTTAGTAAGGGCACATTTATTAGTCATCCATGCATACATGAAAGAAAAGGCTGACTAAAATCTCTTTTTTACTCTTAGCATAGGTAAGGCACAAATATAAATCATTCCCCTGGTAGTTGTTTTTCTCCATGAAAGGCAAACAGTGTTGCAAGCTGCTTCAGTCTGATTTCTGGAGGGAAATCTAGTCTAAGGACAAGGTGGTTGTAAAGTTAACTCCCAACAAGTTGGAGAAAGAATGAGAGTTTCTGACTTAATAATAAACAGAGAAGTGTATGATAGGTAAGTGGAGATTTTTCTGTAGTTGGGATCCAGTTTCCACTCTGAGGAACCTTTGGGTATCCAACAGAGAATAGCCCTGGCCTGACACCTCAGTTTCTATTGGTCCACAAAACCAGAGATTGTTCTTCAGAAAGGAATTCAACTATCTGTTTGATCAATAGTCCACTGGCCATTGGCTTCAATGGGGATTCACCAAAAGATGCTGGGAAACTCTCTCTTCTGCTTTAAGAGTGACAGCTGCTTTAAGAACATTTAACTAGCTGGCAGAGTAACCACTGTCAAATTTCTATAAGGGATATGTGAAAGCATGAACAAAATCATTACATAGCACTTTATTAGTTTACAGTACAGGTTTCAAAGTTCACAACTTATTATCAAAATATTTCCCTGTGTACATAAAGGATAACTATACCCAGGAGTCGAAGAGAAAAGGTCAGAGATCCTTCCTTAGGCTAAATGTGTTTTGGTCCCATGAATGTGGTACTTTGGAAATAGCTCCTTCTGATTTCACCCAGAAGTTTATTCTTTCCACTGTGTCTCAAGTTCAGCCTCCTGAGGGAGACCTTCCCAGAACACCAAGCTAGGACATGGCTTTTATGTGTGTTCTCCTCTATAGGCAAGATTCCAAAGTCTCATCTGACCCACAGCTGGGTTATATGTCCCTTATCTAAGTAAGATGACTTGTCTATCTTTGACATTAGCAAGTGCTCATTTTCTATGGGCTTCACTTAGTTTCTGGGTAAGAGGAAAAGGTTGGAATAGTTTACAGTTCTTGTCTCTTTAGTCTTACATGCCTCCAAAAACAAATGAAGGTACAAAATGGCAGGAAAGATTAGAAGGTCAGAGAAAGAAAGTCTTCTCCTCTCATGCTCACAGTGGGTTATAGAGACAATTTGTCCCCAAGTTGTCTTTCTCAGCCTGGAAAGGTGAGAACGGGGAATCTCAAGAGCTGAGATTGCCTCCTCACCAGTGGAACATCAGACCAGAAAGGAAACTGAAGCAGAACAGGCTTGACATTGCCTCTAGAGTATAGAGGAGGATTAGAGCCATTCTGTCCCAGTGAAACCTGTCCTCCAAGTCTTAAGAACAGCCACCAACCTAGCATCTTCTAACTGGTGGAAGGAGTCCCATGGTTTATCAATAGGGATGTATATTTTCTAAATATGAGCTAGATTTCATTTTAAAAGACCCATTTGACAGCATTTTTATATCAAAGCCCACTAGGGGATGCTCTAATATTTTGTTTCCCTCATGCTGCTGCCCAAGATGTTAAACCACAGCAGTCAAATAAACCAAACAGGTAAAACAAGGAATGCTAGTAAGTTCAACAATTAGGTCCAAATGCAACATGTACAAAACCAGAATACAATGCTGCATTAGAGAAGCATTATAACCTTATAACAGTCCCATGTTTTCAACTTAAATTTATCATTATTTTAATAAAATTATGTGAGAGACAAAACATGACCAATGATAAACAGTGAGTAAAAACATAACATCATAAACATTTTGATTCCCTAAGCAAGTCACAATCAGGGATTTCTAAAACAAAAGCAAACTCTTACCTCCGCCCAATGATCTTGGTGGAAGACCTCCAAGTCAGACAGAAACTGAAACTCTCAACCTGTTAGAAGTCCAAAATACCAATTTTGTGGTCTCTAAAAGTGAGGAATGAATTCTTGGAACAATAGAGGTTACGAGTAGGAAGAATTTGTGGAGAGAAAGAAAAGTTTTGTCTGAGAGGAACAGAGGGGGACCCAGAAAGTGGGTTACCCCCTAGGTCTCATAGCTAAGCACTTGCCTTTAGGGTTCCAAGATCTTTAACCAATTCCAATTTATAAATACAAGGACCTTGAGGATTCCATTTTACAAAATGTTAAAATAACCATTTCCCTTGGGTCTGTACTAAAACAAACTCATCACTGTATCCAGGGTCCCTAAGAATACTCATAAAGCTAACATAAAAAGCTTATCCCTATTTGTAGAAGTGAGTTTTTTAGTCATTCAGTAGTTCTTGAAGCCCTTAAAAATCGTATGCATAAATAGATCTCACAATTAGCTGAGACTTCTCATCTTTCTTTAGGCCTCATCCATGCAGTGAATCAGATTATTTACTCAACTGCAAATTATTTTCTACATTCAACATATAAAATCCACCAACTAGTTTTTGGGACTCCAAGAAGATAGGAAGCTCACAGAAAGTGATATGAAGAAGCAAGTTCTCTCTAAAATTCCAAAGACTTCTGTCTTTAATTCAATAGATTATGGCTTGATATTAGGCAAATTAATAGCTTTAGTATTTCAGATTGTCTTGGCTACTTTTCTGTTATTGCTAAGGCAAAATACTTGACCCCCAAAAATTAAGTAAGGAAAGGTGTATTTAGCTCACAATTTGTGGCGATTTCAGTCCATAGTTGGCTGGCTCCAAGGCAGGGTGGCACATGGCAGAGTGCAATAGTGCGTGGTGGTGGAAGACAACAAAAGCAACAAGAACCAAAAAGGAGGAGCAGCAGAGAGCAAGCCTCTTTCCCTCTCTTATACTGTATGCTAACCACCTGCCCCAGGGTGGGTGTAGCACTCACACCCATAATCCCAACATTGGACCATGAATTAATCATGAACTCTAGAAGCCCACCCTATGACTGCATGAGGCTTTGGGGGGACGTCCAGACACAAACCATAACACAAATGTACAAGTCCTTAAATGCTAAGCAAAGATGTCGGGATAACTGTAGGAGGTAATTATAAACTCCATCTAGAACAAATTATTTATCTTTCCTTTAAAAAATAAATTTCCTCTTATTTTTCTCCTAATAATTAAAGCAGAGGGGTCAAAAACATGCCAAAGAGTGATGAACTACAAAAGGCAGTAGGCAATGCCAAGGCATCGCCATGTAGGCAATGCCAAATGCACTGAAATGTTTGTGTGGTCTTCCTGTTTTAATAGCATTCAGATGTTTAACTTACCCTTTTCTTTTCTCTAGATTTTAAAAATACAGCAGTAAAAGACGTGGGAAGCCATTGGAAAAATCTAATGATCAGAATTTAAGACGGTTGCATTTGTTTCTCCTTCCCATCCCCTTTTATTTGGTCTCGGGTTTTTTAAAATTTGCATAATACAAATATTTTACAGTTCAGAGAAATTTCTACTAGTTTTCCTGTGCAAACTGCCAAAAAGCTCCGGCTCAGAAAACTGCTCAACCGAATGTAGTGGTACAGGGTACTCCAGAATGTTGGTTACCCTGAGAAAAAGGCATTGACCTTAACTCTGTGGTTTCTTGCCTGAAATAGAGTTTGGGGTTAGCTGTTGGTTGGTTTGTTTATTTGCTTTTGCAACTTTGAATCCATACTTTATTTTTGGTCCAGCAGAACATTAATGTTAGGAATTTTCCTGTTTCTACCCAAATCACATCTGTAGCTACCTTATAAAGAACCACTGACTGAGGTCACCTGGAGTCAGTGCATGGACAGTCAATGCCATTTCAAGTTCCAGCACAACTTCTGATAGAGTCCCTCTGTATGACTAAGCTTCTGCTTCTTCTCAGAACTAGGAGCGTCACCAAATTACAGATTCCAAAAGCTGTGTGACCACTCATTTTTTTCATTGACTTTTTGGATGCAGATTTAGTTTAAAAAAAGTCTGAGACACAGGTTTGTTTATTTTTAATACCTTGGGCTATTCATTTATTTTGATCATTTTGTGGATTACACCATCAAATATCCTCAAGCATTTGAAACTCATTCAGTATCAAGGTATTTTGGATTTCTAAAGTAAAAAATATATAAAGGAAGCTATGTGTGGAAATGTTCTTTATCCACATAAATATCAGTTCATGGAACTGGCTTAGAAGACCATCTCCAGAACTAACCACTATTTGTTAAATCTTTTAAATATTCTTTATTCTAATATACTGAGTTGGAGAACAATTACATAAGTGGTAAAATAAGCTAGTGTTTATGTATCTGTTAATTCATAGGGCAAAAGGTGCTTTTTATCATCCATATATAATAAGTTAGAGTACAGAGTACAGTATATGTGATCTGTTATTTATCATTGTAGACAATATCATTTCTACAAATGTAAATAAAGACTAAAAATGGAAGCACCATTTTGAAATAAAGTGAATCACCCTTCAAGGTAAAAATAGTTTAAGTTCTGGAACTTTTCTCTCTAAGCATACACATGACTCTTTTGAAAACATTTTTTGTTTTATAGAAGTATTCACTTTACATAGTTTAAAAATCAAATAGAAATACAATAATATAAGAGGTGTGCCAGGTCTATTATAAGAGATAATCATTCCCAGTATGTTCCTCCTGGGGTTTATCTTCATATGTCTAAGTTTCATGCATTAATTGCTATTACTATTTTAGATAAATATCTGTTCATTCCTGTCTATGAAAAATTAGGATAACTCTCTTAGCCCAAACCAGTCACCACAAATATACATACTTTATATCTTTGATTTTTTACTCATTCTCTCAAAATCATTAGTACAACATTTTCTGACTGAATAAAGAGGGATTATATATATATATATATATATATATATATATATATATATATATTACTGTGATATACATGATTTAAGAGGAAAATCACAGTGTACATTTTTTCCATGTACAAATTTTGTTTTCCTTGGAATTGATAACAACTTAATCTTCCAATGCTTACTCTTTGTTGTAGTAGCTCTAATTTATTCTCAGACAATTCTACAGAATTCTAAAACATTTTGATATTTCAAATATACATTCCAGTTACTGAATAGCCTTTTTTTTGAAGGTCTTGTTTTGACCTGGACTAGTTGCTATGTAGACATACTACCCACATACTGTTCTAGGGTTTTATTCACTGTCATCTTAGGACTTTCCTTGTATCTCTTCTACTGACTCACCAATATCCTAGATTCTCTGCCTTCCTCTTCATTATTTAATTCCTTATGGTAATGGAGTGCATTTTTTAGGACTCTGGAAAGAAGAGTGTACGGGTAGTGCTCACAGATACTTGAGTACCACTGAATGACACCACCTACTGAAAAAAGTTCGCATCGATTATATCATTTTTAGAGGTAGAAGACATTTTCAAAACTATCCTTCATTTTACAAATGAGGAAACTGGGACTGAAAAAGGTGGAGAAACTCTCATTAAGGTTATACATCATGCAGCAGCTGACACTATTTTTAAAAAGATTATAGCAAAAATTTTCCTGTTTAACTTTGAAAGAAAGCTTGTGATAATCTCTACCATCCGTTTAAACACAAGTGGAGCTGAGTAAAAAGTGAAATACAGTTGAAACCATGCCAAGACAATGCTCCCACCCCCTGCTGACACAGCATGCTATCTTATTAACACTGATCCTGATACAAATACATTAACTCTTTATTGCTACAATGCACTGACATCTATCTACAGGTTAATTATGAGAGAGGTAAAGTAGTGCTTATGGTTTCTCGTGGCTCTTTCCATCTCTTTCCAATACTCTAGAAAATATATTTTAAAAAGAAATATTGTATTCTTTTGAGAACTCTCAACTCAAAGTTAAAGAGATCTTAAACTTGTTATGTTTCAAGTAGCTCCCTTAACTGGCATGATATGAATACATCCTTCCTCATACAATTTCTCCCAGCATCGTTTTAAGTAAATTGAGGAGCAGCTGTTGTTAGTAAACATTTTCGTGAAACAGAATGAGTCACCTCTGAGGATTGTTCCATCTTTGAAAAAGCCCTGCCATGCACAGCAATGAAAATCGTCTCCACCATACACAGGGAACATACGATAAGACTGTTTTAGTTGCATCCAGTGAAAATAATTTTGGACAGGAAAGTGTCTTTGTAACACTTCAAACTACACCCAAACTGGATCTGGATAGAAGGTGTAGACTTCACCTTAAGGTAACTAAAGGTCTTTCCCTATGAAACAATAACATCAAATTTAAGCATCAAAGGACTCTCAAAATTGTCTTGTGCAACAGGGTCACCAGATCCAGAAGTTCATGCTATAGCTGCACCTAGTTAATTAAAATAGAACCTGCCTTAGCAATGGTAACTTTGGCACACACCACTGTGATATCTTTTCATCAATTGTTGAAATGTTCCTATATCCATGGAATTTTCCCAGCTTCTGAAATCATGTGTCAAACCATTTGCAATCTGTTGAAAGCTACTTGTTATCTTTCTTTGTGCTTGAGAAGAACTAACTCAATCTACTGGCTTCATTGCCAGAGAATTCTGGAAAGCAAGATAGATCAGAAGTAAAGAGAGAAGAAAGGCAGTTTTTTTTTTCTCCTGACCTTTGAAACTGTAATGGCATATTAATTGAATCTGAATTTTCTGCTAACAGCTATTTCATCAGAACATTTCTGGGAATTGGATTAAATCACATGTTTATAAAAAAGAGCAGGTGTTTTCCCTCATATGTGTTTCCATGTTTTCTGCACATATCCATTCCTTTTTCTTTCTAATTCATTTGTACAACATGCTCCTGACTTTCTACCTTATGTTTATACTGCATTTAATTTAAAACTCTATTAAGTCAAAGTCTATGCCTGTATTTTCAAAAACAAGGAAAATGAGTGTTATATTTACCTTTATTTTAACCACTTCTTGGGCTCTTCATTTCTTTGGGTAGATCAAGAAGAAGGAGGGAAGGAGGTAGAAAAGTGGGAGGGAGGGATTGAAAGAGAGGCAGAGAAAGAGAGAGACAGAGACAGCGTAACTGTTCTAGGATTTTTTTTCTCACAGCTTATCCACTGGTGAATATTCTAAACTCATTCATAAGGTTTAAGGGGAAAGAGCATTGAGGATTGTAGATCCAATTAACAATGTGTGGTGGACCTGACAGACAGATTCCAGGCTCTTGTGTATGGCAAGCAAAGAATTGAAAGTATACACCCAATGTAAAAGAAAAAGCAGCTACATTTATTGAAGATGACGGGAAGACATGCTCGGGGCAGGTCTATACCAACGGAAATAAAAATGGTGGCATGAACAGAGAAGTAGTGTCAGAGAAACAGAGAAATAAAAAAGCACACACAGATAAATCAGTCTTTTGGATTTGAAAGAAGGGCATCCCACACCAGGCGCCTCTTACTGGATCTCTGTATGAAATTGACAGGAATGATTGACACGGGCTTCAATATCCTGCCTCTCCCACAGTTCACTCTGATTAAATTACATACATGAGATGCGGCCCATATGTATGAATCTTTAACAAAGTTTGAAAGGGGAAAAGGTAACAGAAAGTCAGGCCACAGTGTCTAACACATATGTGCTCTGTCTTGGAGCTTTAGAGATTTCCTGGGTCTTTATTATTATACTTCTGTTTTCCTTAGAACAGCGGAAGATTGGTCTCGGGGTGTTGCCCAAACTGAAGTAGGTGGAGGAAGAGTCTCCCTGTATTACAGTGAGCTTGTACTCCAGTTCTAAGAATGAATTACAGTGGAGTTAAGGAAGAGAAAAACAACATTCTGAGGCTACTCAGAAAGACCTAGCTTGTCTTGGTTCATGTGACCAAACAACCATGAACAGGGGCTGGCTGGAGCTTTTCCACAGCCAAAGCAACCAGCTTCTCTTATCAAGACCAGATGCCTATTTTTCAGAAATGAAAACAACACTGTGTGAGCAACAAGCTAAAACCAAACATTAAAGTTGGTATAGTCATTTTATAATAGAAAATGTCCTCCTTGCTAGTATACTTCAGTTTCTTAGTTGCCCAGGTAACAGTTCCTGTTCCCATTCTAGCTGCTCCTATCTCTTAGAAACAGCTGGTCACTGTTCTGCATAGCTGGTCTATAATACACATTATATTAACCAGTCCCCAACTGATAAGTCATTCTGCCTCTTTACTTCCTGCTTGCTTATCCCATATAAGCCCTAGACCACCAGAATCAGAGCCTGATATTCTGAGAATGATCCTGATCGGTGGCTGTATGTGTAAATAAATTTGCCTCCAAATCCTGGGTATCTTTTCAGTGTTTCTACTTGCTGTTGCAGTTTGATGACAAGGAACAAGTGCAACCAACCTTGAGAGTCACTGATGGCTTGGTAACCACAAGTAATTTATCAGTAATTATCTGTGCAAATGTCACAGGGCTCTAGAGGAAATGCTCCTCTGGGACATATTTGGTCCGGTTAATGAGGTTATGAAGCAGGAGCTTAGGACACGGAAAACTGGCTGGAAAGTGGGCATGACTTGTTAATTACAAAGTCCCAGGACACACGTGTACCATGGGTCCCAAACCCCTACAGGTGGAGCTGCTTCCAGTCCTTCTCACAAGAACTCATCTAAGTTTTCAATAGGACAGCCTAGACCTGATATCAGCCTGAGGAGTGGGAGGTATGGAAGGACAATCACCACTGAACTCTCTACTAGTGTATTCTCTTTCACAGTAGTCCACCCTCACATTGTAGTGTGTGTTTTCCCTCTCCTTTTACTTAGCCCAAACTCACTCTGCAGAACATATTTCTTTTCTTACCTTTAGCAAATTTAAAACCTTGCTACCTTTTGTGTTAGTCTTGACTAAGTCTTTGTACTGGACAGAACCTAGGAACCACCTCTAGAAGAAGAGCACCAGGCACCCCAAACCCTGGTAATAGTACTAAAGTATAATCCAAGTTCAAATTTTTCTGGAGCTTTTCCTTCACACATTAAGCATCTCCTGGAACATCTGGGTCTCAAAAGGTCAAGCAGAACTCCTTTATTTTTTTTCTGAAACCACCCTTAAAATTTCACTGACATTGAATGCAAGTGAAAATAACACTAAGTTGCCATTGAAGTCCAAAGAAAGTTTGTTTTAATCTTTATTATCAACATTTTGTTGATTCTCACGGTCTACAGTGACTGTTTCACTCCCCTCATTTTTATTTCTACAGCCTCACGGAGGAATTAAAAGCAGTTATGCATACTTCAAGAGACTGTCAATGCACTGTTTCTGGAATCTTCTTGTGCACTGAAGTTACTTAGGTTTTTGTGCCATTCTGAAAAATAAATAAGAATTGATACAGCCTGGCATTTTTGCAAAGCTGAAGGATGGACATATTGTTTTGTTTCATTTGATTTTGGTCTGGGGTTCTAATGTCAGAAAACTCAGTCACAGATACAAAGCACACTCTCACTGACCATGTACTAGAACTCTATTCTAGCACTTTCAATATTACAAAATATATTTTCCGCACTTTTGTGTGTTACTCAAGCATCCTAACCTGCTGTAGCTTTTCTAAGATCAGGATTCTGGCAGGAAATATCTTTCTTATCAGCTATATCATTCTGGGATAGGGTCAAGGATGAATGAAGCGAGTGGAAAAGATAAGAAAAAGAGGGTGGGAAAGTTAGGGGGAAAAAGTTGATCAAAATCCTCTTCTTTTACAGCATTGGTCATAATAGCTAAGACATGGAAACAACTGAAATGTCCATTGGCTAAAGAATGAATAAAGAAAATGTGACATGTACATACAATCAAATAGTATGCAGCTTTAAAAAATGTAATCCAAATGAATGGGTTTAGAAGACACTAGACCCAGGGAAAAAATCATGATCTAACTTATTTGTGCAGTATTTTTCAAAAATACACAGATAGGGAATGAAACGAGGTTACCACGACAAGGGGATGAGTGGACAAGCAAATGAGAAATCTAGGTGAACAGGGACTAATACAAAGACTAATGTCAATAAAACTATATTGGGGAATTTTACTAAGTAAGTAGATTTTAGTTGCTCTTACCGCATAGAAGGTTACTGTGTAAGGTGACTGACACTTTAACGCGTTTCACTGTGGTGACCATGTTACTCTCTGCATACCTGCTCTAATATCATGTCCTGAACCTCAAATAGACATAACAAACTATTTTTAATCTCTTTCTTATAAAGCATTTGAGAAACCAAAGTTCAGCTGATGTCACAGGGGATCCTAAAACTTTAATAGTATCAAAATTTTAAAAGTCTACAATCTAGAATCAGACCCTACATGCTATTTCCGAGCCAATCTCCACTTCCCTCCCTCTGGAGATGAGCAGATGGCAGCCACTCTTGGTCTTTGTTTTCCCTTTCCCTGTATCCCTTGCCTGGGGCACGTTACGTCTAAATCCCCCTATTGTCTTCTGGAAGCCAGGCATTTACCAAGCCAGGATTTCAGAAGTGGCCTTTTTTTTTTTTTATTTAAAAAAAATAAAAGTACAAAAACATATTAACAAACACACACCAATTAGCATAAAAATAGTACAATCACAACTAATCTATAGACAAGGTGACACGGTTTCAACAGTGGTTAGAAGTGCTCTTTAACTGCAAAAAGTAATTCAAGAAGAAAAAGGAAGTGTTTTCAGGATGGGATGTAAGAGTTATGCTTTTTTTATTATTTGAGTCACTTTTGGCAAAGTGAAAGTCTAATTTATTTGAGGATTGTTTTGAACATGTTGATCCTGATTACTGAGTCTAAGGGTAAAGAAAGAATATAAGACAGCCTCTTCAATTCCTCTCTCTAAATACTGTCCGTTCACTCAGCTCCAGGAGGGTAACGTTGGTAAAAATAATTAACAGAAAATCCAAATCAAAGACTGAGGTAGACATATCCCCTAAGGTAGAAGGGAAGTAGTTATCTAAATAGATGAGAAGGAAGAGATTCTCCCTGGGAGAAGAAACTTCAGGTGAAAATTCGGGAGGGCGGGGATGAGCTTTAAGGCCCATTGCATCAGAGCAGCTGCTGGGAGCAAGCAGAGAGGGCCACGCACTCGTAAAGTGCACCATGCTAAGTGGCAATTGGTGACAGAATACTGAAGTCAAAATCTAGTCTGTCTGGACTCTGGGAAAGTTACAGTATTAGTATTACTTTACATTTTGTTTTTGCAACAGAGTGCACTGCCTTGACTTCTCATATTGAGGTTATACAGAAAGAAAAATAGAAATAAGAATTCTAAAAAGCATCATGAGGATGTCTCAGTTGAAAAACACAAATAAGTTAGGTTTTTTTTTTCATCTTTCCAGATGCATTTCTTGTTACACCAAGCCTATCCGAGTCAAGCAAGTTTATTCGGTGAAAACTTTAGTCAAATTAACTTCTGAACAGTGTTGGCCACTTTCAATAGCCAATTTACAATCCTCAGCATTCACAGTATGCACAGGGAGGCGCCTGTCTTATACATGAGAAAAAGGAAGATAGCAGGGAGGAAAAATTTTTTGCATGATATTGCAGTTTAGATCTAAACGGTCCCTCAAAATTCTCACGTGTAGGGAAGATGATTGGACCATAGGGATGCTATACCCATCAGCGATTCCTCTGTTAATGAGTCAGTAGCTGATGTGCTGTCAGGAAGTGGTGCCTGGTTGGGGTGGGGCCCCAGGGATGGCACCTGGAAGGGTGGATTCCTGTCCCTGGGTCCTTGCTTCTCTTTCTGCTCCCCAGCTGCCATGTATTGAGCACCTTTCCCATCCTTAGGCCCCTCTGCTATCTTATTTCTGCCTTGCAGCCAGCTGACTATGGACTGGAACCTTGAGCCAAAATGGACCTCTCCTCCTCTGTGTTGCAAGGGTCGGGTATTATGTCTTAGAGACAGGAAAGCGGGTAAGAGTGTGAGTTCGCAACAGAGAGGGAAGCTATCACTGTCTCCTTGCAGCTGACTCAAGTGAAAATGATAGAACAAAGGCTTTTGGTTTTCTTAAAGTTATTTCAGAGCAGATATTTCAAAGATAACTGATTAAAGTCTACATATGAGAAAAATTCATTATCATTATCATGTCATCATCATCATCACTATTACTATTTTACTGTACTTGGGGTGTGAAACCAGCCTAGCAGGAGCTGATAAGACCTGGCTTTCCAACTCCCAGTCGGTGAAACCATTTCTTATTTGCAATTTCAATTCCAGAGCAGGATAATTAATCCAATTCTGTCTTATAATCATAAACTGACACCTGACAACTAGCTTGTAAATCCATGCTTTGTGTCACAAACTACAACTCTTTCAGACAGCGGTGATACAATATTAAGAATAAAGCCATTCCCACAGTCTTAAAAGGCAGCTGCATATGCTGTGCTAAAGGATTGCCTTTTATGTGGTGAGCATTGGGCCCAGTTGCATATGTCTTACCCTCACAGAGCACAACATCATATGGGAAGAATAATGAAAAATATATGCAAACACTTGACTTACAGTGGAGTTACAGCCCAATGAACTCATCATAAGTTGAAAATATTGTAAGCTGAAAATGCATTTCATGTGCCCTAACCTATTGAATATCATTGTTTAACCCAGCTTACCTTAAACATGCTCAGAACACTTATACCAGTCTACAGTCTCATAAAACCACCTAACATATTTTATAATAAAGTGCTCTTTTATAAATGCTACATTTCTCATGCAGTCTATTGAACAGCTGTATTCAAAAAGCCCTGGCAACACAGCCCAGCAACAGCCTTGGAGTGTCAGCTCTTCACCGGCACTGCCGCCAGGCTGACTGGGACCCCAGGGAAAGGTCAAAGTTCAAAATTTGAAATAGGATTTTTACTGAATGTCTGTTGCTTTCTCACCATCACAAAGCCAAAAAATAATCAGTCAAATTATCACAAATCGAGGACCTGGGTGAGATTGGCTCTCCTTGAGAGCAATGCCCCAGAAAGAGGAAGAGCAGCGAGTCATTAGTACGTGGTGGAAGGCTCCCCTGGGTGAGGAAGGACATGCGGGAATCCACCTCTTCATGTTGTTTGTGTGGATTATTACTCGGGGGTAAGAGAAAATCCGTGCCAAGAAGCAGATGTTTTTATACTCCGCTAGAAATTGTCCAACTGCGATTCAAATAAAAAATAAATATCCTGGAAGGATAATTATCCATTAAAACTTAGTTTGAAGTTTAATTAGCATTGTGTCTCCTCACAAGTCTAATATAATGCATACATTCTAATTGAGAGGTATTTATCTTATCAATATTAGGTATATAAAAATGTACCTGCCCAACAGAGATAAGAGCAGGAAAACTTTTCAATTTATTCACCAGTACGATACAGACAACACTTGATGACTGAGGCTTAATGATGACAATGGTCTAAAGTGCTTTGTAAACAGCATATTTCTTTAAAACATAGTGCATTACTATGGTGATAATGGTGATGATGCATAGATAGATGGACGGATGGATCAATAGATAGATAGATGATAGTTGGACCGACAGACAGACAGTCAGGCACAGGGAGAGGAATGGAAAAGAAATGCTTTTCCTGTGTCCAGATGGTATTCATATTTGTATTATTTATTATAACCATTTCATCTCCATAACTTGCGCTCTTTGTTTTTTAACCAGAGTTTTAAAACTGTTTTAAACAGAGTTCAGGTAATCAAGTTCAGCTTTGTTTTTTTAAAAGTATATAATTTAGGAGAAGACTTCAACATCGCTGAGGGGCCAGTATCTTAAGCCAAAAACCTTTGCATCATCTTGGACTCCTCTCATTGTGTAGCATCCTGAACACAATATTGTTGGGAAGTTATGTTGGTTCAACCTGTAAAATATAAACAGACTCCAGCACCTTCCCATCAGTCACCTAATTTTTCATACCCAGGTTCAAGACGCTGTCACCCCACACCTCAATTTCTGCAACAGTCTCCTTCTGCTTGCACTTTTGCCCACTACAATGTATTCCCAAAGGAGTAATTCTTTAAAACTTACCAGGTCATGCCGTTTCTCTGCTGAAAACTTCCTAATCGCTCCCCATTACACTTGAGAATAAGCAAAGTTCCTCACGATGGTTTCACAGATCTGCCAGCTTGATCTGCCCTCCAGGGAAAGCCAAGACACCCATTCCTGCCTGCAGAGACCGCAAGAGGAAGACAGGTTTTATTTTCTGGGTAAAAAGGTAGGCAGGATTAATTAGGAAAAATTTAGGCAAAAAAGGTTTGATCAAGATCAGCAGAAGCTCTCTCTGTGATCACAGTATTTACTTGATGTCAAAAAGAGGGAATTTGACACAATTATTTTTGACTTAGATGCAGCATGCTGACCTGTATGAAGCAGAAATTCTGCATTGGGAACCAACAGACCTGGATCCAGATCCTAGCATTGCCACTGACTTTCTCTATTATTTTGAATAGACTATTAAATAAATATGTGCTTCGGTCTGTTCTTTCTGAAAGGCAGATTGTTCAGACCTGCTGTCTTTCCAAAGGCCTGTTTTGTAAAAATTGCAAAGATGACCAAAGAAGTGCTGGGAAGCATCAGGATAAAAACTGGGCTTGTCCTCCTAGTACCGCTACACACTGAGAGTCAGGGGTCTTCAGGAGTGTCTGGGCCTCCCAGTGCCAAAGTGAACTGCTGATCTCTTACTAAAAAGTATATTGCACATACTGCTATGCGGATACTCACAGATTTTACACCATAAATATGGAGTATATTCTTTGTTCTATCTGAAAACATGAACTGATGTTTTGTGCCAAGATACACACAAGAACTTAATTTTCAAAATCATTGTAATTATTACATTTTATTAAATTAAAACAGATAAAAGCATCTAACTCCTAAAGCAACAGCAAGCAGAAACATTGAAACAACACCCAAGATTTGGAGGCAGATTTATTTACATTCATGGGCACTGACTGGGGTCACTCTCAGAATTCAGGCCCTGACCTTTAGTGATCTAAGGCTTATATGGGATATGCAAGCAGGAAGTACAGAAGCAGAGTGGCTTGTCAATTGGGGATTGGTTTATACAATGTGCATCATAGTAGTATCATGGTGACCGGCTATGTATCACAGTGACCAGCCGTTTCTAAGAGACCAGAAGCAACTGGAACTGGAACAGGAACTATTACCTGGGCAACTAAGAGACTAAAGTATACTGGCTGTGGGAGGTGGGCATTTTCTGTTACATTTCACCCCTCTCTTAATTTCCCTGGCAAATGTTTTCTGGGAATACTACATGTGGTCTTCTGGGACAAGGCTCAACTAGAAGCAGTAACATTAGGATTGTCAGTGATCCTAGGATGGATCCTAGCCAAGCTCCTCAAGATTGTCTTATTACAGTCTTTCCCTAAATTAGATCTAATTTAGGGCTGTCTCTTCTATAATATTATTCTGGCAAGGTAGTGAGGGAGTTAATCTGATCTAGGAGAGTGCCCAGTGTGCCTTGAATGTTCATCAAATCTTGGTTAAGTGTTTGATCGATCGTTCTGTTCCCTTGGGGCAAGTTTCCATAGAGTTTAAAGCAAAAAACACAGCTAGTAGGGGATGGGGAAGCAAGAGCTGAAGTAAGAAGCATGACAATACAAAAAATCCAGGGGAATAGGTATGGAGCAATACTGTGAATGACGTCCTCAGGCTCCAGCCGTGCATGGACTGGTCAGCTTCCAGAGTGACCGGAGCAGGCCTTCGAGCGTGTTGTCGCTTCAGAGTGAGCTGTCTGGCCCAGATAAATTTTTCAGCAGATCTAAGGCTAAAACTTGTAGAGGTACTTGATATGCACCTGGGTTATATTTGTGTGAGTTATAAGCTGCTTTTTAACTTTTCTAGAGCTTTGTGGCCTGTATGCTGTATGTAGTTTTTATTTAATCTAGTTTCTGAGTAACCTCTGCTACAAATGTAGGCCTGTTGTCACTGCCAGTGATCAAGGGTATGCCATATCTAGGGATGATTTTTTACAACAGGACCCTACAAACTTTTATCGTCTTCTCAGTATGGGTAGAGAATGGGAGATCAGGGCTGGTGACACATATGCTGAAGCCTGAGCTGGCTGCAGAGGTACAGGCACTAGCACAGTGACCAGGCTGCAGAACATATGGTGGAGGCAGGTCTGGAGCTTGTGGTTGATGTTTTGGTCAATCAAATTCCTGGAGGAGGCTTAGAAGTTCAGGTTTGGTGCTGTTGGTTGCAGCTTTCAAACAGCAGCAGGAAGCAGTAGCAGGAGAGTTTGGGCCAAAATAGCTTTGTCTAAGGTGACAAAAGCATATTTAGCCTGTCGGACTTCATTTCTAGCAGAGCAGCTTTCATCTGTAAATAGCATGTACTCAACATCTGTAGAAGTCTATAGTTATTTAGGAGGTCTAGTACAGCAAGTCGCACCTGGATAGCTAGGTCTCAGCCTAAGGTAAGCTTGTCAGCTTTTTTGATTAGGACAGTGGATATTCGATCACAGAGGCAAAGGGGGAGGCAGCCTTTAGTGACTGGATCCAAGTATTTGCATAGGTAGGTCACAGGGCATCCCAGCTGCTGACAGTATGAGTAAGCATCATTGTTTTTGTGACCTCAAGGATCCAGAAGCCACCAGGTCCAAGAAATTTGCGGGATTTCTTTCATGTGACCAACTGTTGCCAGATATTATAACATAGCTTTTGTGTCTTTTCAGCAGGCAGTTTGGGCGTCATTCTGGTAAACTAGAGAGATTGACTGTGAAGGCTTCTCCAAAGAGGGTAAACAGGTTTTGGAACCTGTAGGAGGTTGAGTCTAGATCAATTATAAAGAGGGGCTGGCTGAAAAGAGTCAGTTGAAGGCAAAGAAGGCATTCTCAGGTCCAGGGAAGTATACCAGCAGGCTGTTGGTGGCAGAAGACTGAGGTAATGTGTACAGAGGGCAATCATGGCAGCACTGGCAGCTTGAAGATACTGAACTGGATTTACAGGCAGAAGAGCTGTATTTTAGCAGTTAGATGGTCTATAGACATTTTGCAGATTTGAAGTCTCATTTTTTTCTCTCTCTTGGGGTACACAGATGGCTAGGGCCTCCTTGAAAATAGTGGGTGAGTTTTTAACCTCTTATGGCAGTTGAGTCCAAGTGAGCCGGGCTTTTGTCTCAGGATTTTTCCAGTTGAAGAGGGTAATGGGAGCAACTCACAAGCAGAGGAAAGTATCTTTTAAATCTAGAACAGTGGTAAATAGATACATGAAAAAATCTTCAACATCATTAGTCACTCAAGAAATGCAAATTAAAACAACACTGAGATTCCATTTCACCGCAGAAAGAATGGCTGTCAAGCTAGGCATGGTGGTGCACACTTGTAATCCTAGCACTTGGGAGGCTGAGGCAGGAGGATCGTTGTGAGTTCGAGGCTAGCCTAGTACATAAGTGAGCTCAAGGTCAGTCTAAACTGCATAGTGAGACCCTGTCTCAAAAAGACAAAAAAAGAAAGAAAGAGAGAGAGAAAGAAAGAAAAAATAGCTATCATCAAAAAATCAACCAATAACAAATGCTGGAGAGGCTGTGGGGAAAAAGGAACCCCACTCTACTGCTGGTGGGAGTGTAGATTGGTGAAACCACTCTAGAAATCAGTGTGGAGATTCCTCGCAAAACTAGGATTAGAAGTCCCATTTAATCCAGCTATTCCCCTTCTGGGTATTTTACCAGAAGAATTAAAAACATCATATCACAGTGATATATGTGCACCCATGTTTATAGCAGCACAATTTGTTATAGCTAAATCTTGAAAACAACCCAAATGTCCAACCACTGAGGAATGGATAAAAAGATGTGGTATTTTTATACAATGGAGTATTATTCAGCTATAAAAAAAGATAAACTCGAGGCTTTGGTAGGTAAATGGATGCAACTAGAGACCATACTCATAAGTGAAATAAATTGGACCCACATGTGTAAACATCATATTGTCTGCCTGGTGTAGGAACCTGAAAGAGTAAGTAACACTAAAAATGTACAATAGATAAGAAAGGGAAAGAAATTTCTCAAAGGAAGGAACAACTGGGCTGAGGGAAAGAAGAAGAAAGAAAGAAGGAAGGCAAAAAAATATATAGATTGATAGATACATAGATATGTATATAGAAGAATAGCTTGGATAACTGTACTGCTGATGTCTGATGCTATATTGAAAGAAACAGTTAATGCTTAAAACTTTTTATATTCTGACCAATTTTACATGCTTATATCTGGTAATCTGAGCAACTGATTTGAAGGTAACAATATTCAATGGAACTACCATGGGGAATTCTTACCATCTTGTCTAGTGAAACTCTGTATTATTTCTAATGTTTTATTTAATAATTATTTTTTATTCTCTTTAATGGTTTGAACAATCTTTCATTCTTACATCTGGTAATCTGAGCAATGTAGCTGAAGATAACCAATATGTAATATAACAACCACTGCTAATTCCTATCATTTTGTTTTGAAACCCTGTATCACTTTCAATGTTCTTGCTTTGTTTTGTTTATGTCTGTGATGTTGGTATGTTGATATTGTTCTTTTTTTAACTACTCTCTTTAAATTAAATAAATAAATCTAGAGTAGTCCAAAGGGGGTGGAGGGGTTGGGAAATGCAGATTGCAAGGTGATGCCTGCATTGTTGACAGCATAGAAACCTGGCCCAAAGTGATTAATAGTCCAGCAGGCTGATGTGTGTGGCTGGATGCCTGTTTGTGCTTCCCATGACATCTGACAGCAATAGAGATCACAGTGAGGTGGCGTGGCTGAAGGCCAGGCCTGGAGGTGAGTCTTTAGCTCATACCTCTGGGAGGAGAGTTTTTAGAACTTTAGGGCTACAGCTGTCTGTCTCGGGTTGATGCAGGCATCATCTTCCTCTGAGGGAACAGTCAGAATTGAAAGTGCCGGGTTAAATAAGAGGGAGGCTGACTGGCTGGGCACAAAGGAGACAGTCGCTTCTACCTTGAAGAGGAGGTCTCTTCCCAGAAGCAGTATGGCAAATGGCTTGTCCAGGAATTCATGTTTGGTAAGATGTCCTCCCAGGCTGCAAGTTTGTGTCTGGCAGAAAGGTGAGAGGCAAGCATCCCAGTTGCCCTGATAATGGTACTATAGGCTCTTGGCGGCCTACCTGAAGAAGGGAGCCCAGTCTAGCCTAGTCTGAGCCCATCAGACTGATGAAAGTGTTGTCATCTGATCTATGGTGAAGCTTTTGAGAGTTTTTATCTTTTTATTTTTAGTGTCCATAGCCCTTATCACTCATAGCCAGAGGGTACGGTTGTCTATCAGACTGCATTTTCTTACAGACATCGTGTCTTTTTTTTTTATTCAGGTTCCTAGGTAATGGTAGTTAATGGGCTTTTTGCCCCCCCTTTTGGTGTCTTTCAGAAGCACTCAACTGGGTTGATTCTAGGTGAGACAACCTTTGGGAAAGGCCATGGCAGCTCATTCATCAGGGCCAACAGTCCAGTTTTCCTCAGTCAAAATGCAGAACTCAGAAGGAGTTGTTGACAGTCATCTCAGGCGGGCATTAGGTGACACCATCTGATCAGGACAGGCACGTGAGCAGAAGGCTCTGCAGGGAGGGCCTTGTGGCCAAATATAAGCAATGGCCAACTGCGACCAGTTCCACTGGCTGAAGTAGACGGACGGAGAGAAGGGGGTGAAGCTACAGCTATTGGCAGCAACCGCGGTGGCTGATGAGGACGTCAAGGCAGAACTATCAGAAGAACGGGCCTCTTTCTCTTTCAGACAGAGGGAGCAGTTTGGTGTTATTTTTAACTCTATTAAGGCCCTTCTTCCTGTAGTCAGGGACTGTGGGTTTTGGCTAATTAGTTCCTATCTCTAACTTCCTAGTGTGTATTGTGTACCCTTAAAAAATGGCTCAACAGACAAAGGGAGGGTGCCCCTCGGTGAAAGACTACTCAGATGCCTGCCTAGCTGCACCACTCATGGGGACTTAGGTGCAACTTAGTCAAGGAGGGTGTGAGGCCCCTGTTATGCCATATGTCAACCACAATAGAACCGCAGGTGAGGGCCCAGTCAGCCATCATGACCAGGGCTCCCTAGTCTTGGTGCACAGATGGAGCAGTCTATTGCTTATAATGTCCTTTCCACTCATGTGATCATTCGGCAGGCACCCAGAGGTTGAATATTTCAAACCTCCTTCCCTTGAGGGCGGCCTTAACTAACAAGAGTTGTTCAAGTTCTTCTGCTCAAACTAAGAAGGAATGACAGACTAAGTGGGGTGCCCATGGGGATCTTACCAGAATCAGGCATGCAGGCAGACAGACAAACAGATTGTGTCCTCCTCCCTTTGGGGTCCAATGTGCGCCACTCAAGTGGAGAGTCAGGAATCTTCCTCCAGACCTTGCAGGGGACACAAGAAATCTCAAGAGTGTACCTTCTCATCAGGACCTGGAGAGGTCCCTGCTCCAACTGAGAGGGTCAAGACTAGTAACCAAAGAGGTCAGCACAGTCAGTCTTCCCAGCTGATGCACCAGATGTAACAGCAAGCAGAAACACAGAAATGACACCCAGGATTTGGAGGCAGATTTGTTTTTTGTCAACAGGCTCTGATAGGGAGCATTCCCAGAATATCATCACCTGATCTCTTGTGGTCTAGGGTTTATATGGGATAAGCAAACAGGAAGTACAGAGGCAGATGGTTTGTCAGTTGGGGATTGATTTATACAATGTGCATCATAGTGAGCAGCTATTCATCACAGTGACCAGTCATTTCTAAGAGACCAGAAGCAACTGGATCTGGAACAGGAACTGTTGCCTGGGTAACTAAGAAAGGAAAGTATACTGGCTGGGGGGGTGCATTTTCTGTTACAATAACAATATAGTTAAATTATTTGTCAAATTGAACACATTCATGTAACTAGCACCTAGATCAAGAATAAAACAGGAGCCCCACCAAAGAAGTCTCATTTGTGTCTGCTGTTATTCCTAAATATGACCACTGTCCTAGATTGGTTTTCCTGGTAGCTCTTTAACAGGAATGGATATGCTGTCTCCACACAGTTACTAGCAGCTCTTACACTGTTATACAGATCAAATTTTTGTTTTGATTGAATGGTGTCTCATAATGACTTAATAAAAGACAGGGGAAAAGTGAGTAAAGTACAAGGCCAGAGACAGAAAATAACAGTGGAAATTATCTTCTGTATAAAACATGTCAATTAAGTCTAGTGTGTCATTTCTGGGAGACATACGGTCTTAGACTATTTGGGGGAATTAAGGAAAGCTTAATTAGCACTGTTGTGTTCCTTTTGTCTCTGAAAAATACCATTTATAGAAAAAATTTTTAGAAAGAAAAGCATTTCTGTGGCTTAACTTGTTATTTGTCCACATTTGGTGAGAGTTAGAAATATATAACATCACATCGTCATCCTTGATATTTTTAATATCTTTTTTCACAATATTGCAAAGAAGTACAAATAAAATTCAAATGGCAGATCTTGACCAGATCACTAATGTATTTCCTGGGTGATGACGAGGGGCTGGGGAGAGGGAGTGAAGGAAGAAGAAAGACCAGGGTCTATGCACTCACCAATGGCCCCGAGGCAAGAGACTCAATTTCCTTTCCTTCCCCCATATCAAATTCTCAACCGCATTCCATCTTCTGTTGTGCTGCCACAGCTGTGGCTGTTGCCCAAATGAAGATGGGCCCCAGCCAATTAGATGTAGTATTCTCTGGAACTTCTGTTCCTCTGGGCATTATTTTCCCAAGTATCACTTTGCACAGGGGCTTAATTTTCATAACTGCTTGTAAAAAAAGAAATGTGCAAACCCTTTCCCCTAAAATACATAAGGCTGATGTAAAAATCTTCTATGCATTACATTTTCCTTTGAGTTATCTTCATCCAAATGGAAAAAGAGAAAATGATTCGTTTCTCAGATATCTGCCTAAAAATATTTTTGTCCTAGAGCAGATAAATTGTAACTACAACACAGCAATGATTTGACATAAGACACTGCAAAATGAAAGATTGTGTGGTAATTTGTTATATGAGATGTTCAGCTTAGATCAGCCAACATTTTTAAAGAGACTACAAGCCACAGCGATATAGGAGACAAAATGACAAGATATTGTCCCTGCTCATAAGGAATTCATAGATCCATGGGAAAATAAATGCAAACCAATAATAACCAGATGATAATGGCTCATTATAATGAAGTGCTATCTACAGTGTTTGCAGAAAGAATGATTCACTGTCCCTGAATGCGTGGTTGGGGAAGGTATCAGAGCAGGAGGTGTCACAGAACAATTGGACAGCGGAGGAGAGAACCACGTGTGCCAGGCAGAAAGAACAGAAAATGCAGGATGAAGAGGCGTAACAAAGCCTGCTGAGCTTCAGAAACGCAGAGGAGATGAGAACTTCCTAAACAGAGGTGAAGGATGGCCGTCAAGGAGGCAAAAGGGAGAGCCCAGGCTCAGAGGGCAGCACAACCAGACATGATTTCACAACCCCAGCATACAGCTGAAAAGAAGGTTTCTCCTTGCTAGAGACCTGTGGAGGATGCCTCCTCGGCCTGGGGACTTTATCTGGCCCTCTGGCCCTGGCCAACCAGCTCCATCTGCCATTGGTTCATGGGCCAGGACACAGGTGACTTCACGGGGATGGTGGAGCCCACTCCACCTCTGAACCAACCAGTGAGCCACGACCTCACGAGTTGGTATGGAGAAGACTGGGTCACTCTGGAGTGATGTGTGTGAGATCCAGGAGAGCGGCCATGAAGAATTTTGGGGAAAAAAATCTAAGGTGATGATTTAACTTTTTCATTTTAATGTAGAACAAGTAAATACTAATAAAGAAAATATTAAACAGCACTCTTCTATGAAGAAATGTCTTTTATAAGAAATAACTAGAGAATAACAATACTTAATACACCACATAGCATAATGTAGGATAGCCAAAATTTGGTCATTGTTTAGCATTTTTAGCTGAAACTGAGAGTAGAGAATATTGCATGTGTGAAAAAGGAACACGGGTGTTTTAGAGGTTTTCTTGTTGTTTGTTTTCCTTAAGACTAAGAGTTACTATTCTTCCCAACCCTTCTAATTCACAGTGCTTCAGAGGACGCAGGGAGGAGTGGCCGGCTACAAAGAGAGAGCTTTGATTTGGTAGCATAGGCATGAGTTGAGATTTCTTCCCCTCATTCTGTCTCAATATTTCTCTCTACAGTTAAGTAACGCTTGAGCTTATTACTTAAGAAATAGCAAAAGGACAGGCCTCTGAGAACTGTATATAGTACAGAAAAGTAATTACAGCTGGCTTGCAATTAGAAATGAAATGTATTAAGTCCATGTGCAAAGTATAAACATAATTTGTCTGTCTCCTAAGTAAGTTTTTTGTGAATACATGTTTGCAGTCCCTGACGATTACCTTCACTGTAGGGTGTGGCGTGCGTGCATAACACACTTTACTTCTTTTTATGTCTTCTCCCCCAACCCTGATACTTAAGAATATGTGTCTCATTTATTTCACTTAACATTATGGTCTCAAAGCCCACTTTCCTACCAGTGACTTCAACTTACCCTTTTTATGGCACAGTAGTGCTCCTTTGTCTGCGTGGTAGTGTTCCACATTTTCTCTATGCATTCATTTGTTCATGGATAGATAGGATACTTGCAAGATTTGCTGTTTGAGTTGTGCTGCTATAAACATGGGTTCTCATGTCTCATTTTAATATGATGTCACTGTTTTGGAAAGATACCAGAAGAGGGAGAACTGGGTCAAAAGGAGTTTCTAGCTTTCATTTTTTGAGGAATCTCTATTGACCTCCACAGTGCTTGTAGCAGCTTACATGTCCATCAACAATGTAGAAGGTTCCCTTTTTCTTCAGTCTCCGTGTTTGCTATTATTTGATTTTTTTTAATTTTAAAGAGAAAAGAACAAGAACAAGACTACAAAAACAAAGACAAACAAAACAATACAGCATTTCAAAACAAGGTGAAAGGAAATTAACAATGACAGCCATTCTTTCTGGAGAAATCCAGAATCTGTTGTTTTAATTTGTATTTCTCTAGTGGCCAGAAATGTTGAACATTTTTTCATGTAATTATTGGCCTTGGTACTTTCCTCTTTAAGCAAAAAAACAATGCTCACCTGAAAAAAAGGTAAATTTAGGATCAATAATTACGTTGCACAATAACTTAGGTGCTTGTAGAGCTTTCAGAAGTTGGGAGTAGGGGTTGTCTGGCTTTTTGTTTTGTTTGGTTTGGTTTCGGTTTTTTTGAAATAAGATCTCCCTGACCTTGAACTCACTATGTAGCCCAGGCTGGTCTTAAACTTTCAGTGAGTCTTCTGCCTCAACACTCGCCTTTACCATGCTGGGATTACAAGCATGCACCACTGCACCCAGCATCAGAAATTTTTAAAGCTTCATTGCACTTGAATGGAAAGAATATCAATTTTGCAGTCAAAAAAATGGTGTCAAGATACAATTTAAACTTCCCCTGCTGGCCAAGGTGAAGTAAGCCAGTTAAAATCTATCTCTTCCACTGACTAAACCACACGCCGACACTATTACCACTGCCTACTTGACACCACGGAAACTCCAAACAAGAATAGCATAATATCCATCTTTTCAAATGCCCAATAAATTCATAACAATAGATCATATCCTGGACTGTAACGTAAATCATAACAAATTAAAAATAATTGAAATCATAAAGTACAGTCTGATCAAATAGAAATTAAATTAGGAATCAATAACAAAAACCCTGGAAAATCTTCAAACATTTAGAAATTAAATGGCACACTCTTAAATAACCCATTGATCAAAGAGGAAATCTGAAAGGAGATTATTTTGAACTGAAGGATAATAAACATGCAAAATACCACAATTTATGGGATGCAGCAATAGCAACAGGGGACATA
Source organism: Dinomys branickii (assembly GCA_004027595.1). Classification (NCBI taxonomy): domain Eukaryota; kingdom Metazoa; phylum Chordata; class Mammalia; order Rodentia; family Dinomyidae; genus Dinomys; species Dinomys branickii. Next base: position 10,745 of record PVLD010013363.1, on the reverse strand, counting down.
TCCAAGGAAATGAAACCAGTGTGTCAAATAGATACCAGCACTCCTGTGTCCACTGCTGGATTATGCAAAATTGCCAACATATGGAATCAACCTGAATGCTCATCAAGGGAGAAATGAACAGCCTCAAAACAACAGAGCAGTAAAGATTTCCAGTGGAATATCAACAGCCTTTATTTTTTTTATTTTTATTTTTTTGGTATCGCAAATCGAATGCATGACCCCTGGCTTGCCAGGTGAGCACTTATGCCTCTGAGCTATATCCCTGGCCTCATCAGCCTTGAAAAAGAACTAAATCCTGTCACTTGTGACAGGGATAAATCTGGAGGACACTATGCTGAGTGATAAGGCAGGCACAGAAAGGCAATGCGCACAATCTTACACATCCATGGGATCTAAAATAGTTAGGCTCAGGGAAAGTCGAGAGCACAAGGGTAGTTACCTGAAGCTGGGGGAGGGGCTAGGGACATGTCAGTCAAAGGACACAAATTTTCAGTTAGATAGAAAGGAGGAATAAATTCCATTTGTAGTACAACATGGCGACTATAGTCAAGTCAAAAAGTACCATATTTTTTAAAAAAATGGTTAAAGAGAATAGATTTTAAGTGTTCTCACCGCAAACAAATAAATCCACTATATAAAATGATTACACGCTACACTATGCTTTTTAGGAACTACAATTTGAAATATTTATTTTTACTAATATATGGATATAAAAAGCAAGTTAGAAATAAGTGATAAGCTACTCATTATTTTTAATGTGCACATTAAATGTAAAGGTCTCATGTCAGCAACCTTGGGAGGGGATCAATAATAGGAATCTTCAGCTTTCTTTTACATAATTATCTTAGTCACTTTCTCATCACTGGGACAAAATCCCTGACACCCACAACTTAAGGAAAAACAGGTGTGTTCTGGCTCCCAGTTTCCCGAAGTTACAGTTCCTGGATGCCAGGCTCACACCTAGAAATGGCGTAATGGAATGGCCTACATGGAGGCACCTGCTCACATCAAGATGTCCAAGAAGCAGAAAGGGAAGAACTGAGGCAGGAGAAGTGTGCTCCGCATCATGCCCCAAGTGACCACCGCCCACCAGGCCCAGCCTGGACACAGGAAGCCTTTGGTGGACATTCTAGATCTAAAACAACAGTCACAGAGGTTGGCCAGTATGGCTACTTTTGTGTAACAACAGAACTACTGACTAGATGATGAAAAACTTCACTTGGCTACCTAGTTTATGTAGTGCCGAGTTTACTTTCCATAGGTGTTTTGAGTGAAGGTAGCTGATGTTTCTGTGGTTGCATTCCCCTCTGACTAAGCTCAGCCAAGTCCAAGGGAGCCTCTCTCACTTGCCGGGGCTGCGTGGGTTATTTGTGTGCAGTCTTTCTTTCCCTTAGAGACTCTAGGGACTTACCACGTGGTCCTTCTTACCAGCAGAATGGACTGTACTTTGAAGAGTCCGTGTCCAGCTTGAAACATCTCTGTACATCAATTCCATCTGAGAAGTAAAATAAATTTACTTTTGGAATTAGTTCTTAACTCTCATTGTTAAAATAAATTGAGGTGTCCAGACTTGAATTTGGAAAACATTTTTAACTTTGTCAAAATATTTTCCAAAAGTTAACAAAGACTTTTATTTTTTAAATTCAAACAACATGTTTTCAGGGAAATGTGTCTTGGAAGGAAAAAAAACAAGGAATTCTTTCCCCTAAGATTATAAAATATTATGCCACCTGGTTCCATAACTGTATTTATCTCCTTCCCTCCTTCCTCCCTCCTCCCTTCCCTCCTTCCCAGCTTCCCTCCTTCCCTCCTTCCCTCCCTCCTTCCCTCCCTCCTTCCCTCCTTCCCGCCTTCCCTCCTTCCCGCCTTCCCTCCTTCCCTCCCTCCCTCTCTCCATCTTGTTCCTTCCTCCCTTCTCTCTTCCCTTTCTACTTCTCTCCCTTCTCTTCCTGTCCTTTCCTTCCAACAAAATGTTTCAAAATCAGAACTTAGTGTATGTTAAATTGTAACAGTTTTCTTTCCAGTTCCCTAAAATGTGAAATAGTTGCTTGAAAAACTAGAGCAAAAAATGTTACAATAGCAGACATTTAATAAAGTAAGAGAAAGAAATATGTGAATAAAATCTATTAAATGATAAAAATTAGGTACTTTTTCTCTAAAATGAAATTTATAATTTTTTTTAGAACCCATTATACTTAGATTTTAAAAGCCCCAAAGGCAACAATTTCTCAGATTCAGAAATTCCAAAACATATGACCAAGCAAAAAGAAAGAGTAGTCACTAACAATTAGGAAGGTTCATTTGGTTATTTAGATTCTATTTGCAATCTTGCCAAAGATATATACAAAGTGTGGTCAAAAACATAGTGAATGTTTAAATTATTTTAAAAATACAGTAAAAGAGACATTGCCATTAATTCCTCTCAAAACACGCCTCCTTGCTTTGAACACATTATCCCATCATTTGTGCCAGTCTCCAAAGCAGTTTTGGAAGTCCACTTTCAAGGAAAGATTGAAGGAGAAGGGAAGTGGACTTCACCCCTGAAGAGAAAATTGGCTTATGTCAAAGGAATGGGAAAAACTGGGAGCCATTTTTTGAACATTACTACAGTCCACCTCTGGCCACAGTTCTTGTCCTACTTACTTGCAAAAATATGCTCATTCTTTACCCTAAAATTCTTACCCTATTAGGGGTTAAATTCAGTATCATATCATCTAAATTATCTAAGTCAGGTCCAGATATGAAGAATACTGCTCAGTTATTATGCTAAAGGTGCAGATGCTTAGGAATGGCCTTTCTGTGTCCAAATTTTCTAGGACAGGGAACCACAGAAAGGGGATCAGGAAAAAATAAGGCATACAAATAAGACTATCGTCAGACCTCCCCACACCGCAGGCAGGGGTTGCTCCGTAACCACTGTGCATTCTCTCTCTGACAGTGTCTTCCTAATTCGTTGCTGCTGCTTGGGCCTTTCCTCTGGGATTTGTCAGCCTTCCATTAAAAAAACCCACAAGTACCATGTTGGAAATAGTTCCTGTAATTCTGCTTTCAAACTGGACAACTTCTGACCGATAATATGGGTAGAGATAAAGTGCAAGGAGAAGCCGTCAGTCCACATCCTTTAGTTTGCAATGTTGCTTTGGACAAATGCTGTGGCAGGTTGATTCTACATATGACCCTATCGCTTCTCCTGGAAATCTTTTTGGGTTTTTCTCTCTCCAGGCCTTTGTCTATGTCTTTACCCTAAAGACTTACATCCTCCAATTTAGGCATTAATCCCCCCACCCCCGAATTCCCATTCTGTGTAACTCCCAATATTCAGATGAAGGACTTCTTGGATTGATCCTAAATCTTAGATCTTAGTTTCTTATTCTCCAGCTTTCTGAGATTTCTTCAAGTGGAAAAACACAAACTTCATGTTAGGGTTAGAAATGACCTTTAGAAAGAAAGACAAAACAATGTCTGGTTGTTTGACTAGCTACTTAGTTCACGCCGGTAATACTGGTAGGATTACTGAATAAAGACACTGAAGTCAGATAATGAATTAACCAACACAGGTGAGTCACTTTTCTCCATCAAGCACAGTGTTCTATAATAACGAAATAAATACAATTTACTGTAACAATATGTAAAATAACATTGTAGCTGTCTGTGCCTCAAGGGAATAATATGAAACTATAATGGTTAAAAATAATTTGGAGAAAATGAGCCCACCTCAGAAATCCCATGAGAACTCGACATCACTACAACAACATGCAGTGTAGGTACAGATTAATACATGATGTATGAATAGATTTTCATTCCAACTATCTGGTGCTCCTTATTTCTTGTGAACTCACAGTACCTGTTACAGAAATAATCTCCAACCTTCTCCTTTATAATGAAGAGTAATGGCCAGTACATGCACTATTGTCTTTCCTTTAATGTTATTTTAAAATTAAATACAGTGCACACATAGCTTGTAGCACATGGTTTCAATTACAACTTTAAACTAAACTTGTACTTCAGTCTTTGAAACTTAGAACTTTTGTACTCTTACACTATTATTTTATCCTCCAATTCCGCACATTCTTATTTCAGCAATCGCTTTTTAAACTTCCAGTGTGTCTTTTTTTGTTTATTATTGGTTATTTTCACACTATCTTTTCAGGATTAATCAGCTTTCCCATTGCTGGCACAAAATATTGACAACCAACTTAAGGAAGAGACGTTTATTTGTGGCTCATGGTTTCAGAGGGTTCAATCCATGGTCAGCTGGCTCTGAAACAGAAACGTCATGCGGGCGGGGGGTACAGTGGCTCACCTTAAGGGTGTCTGGAAAGCAGGCCACAAGGAAGAATGCCATGGGAAATAGAGCCTCGAGGACAAGCTCTCAAGACCCATCTCAGGGTAGTCTCTGTTCATCTGTTTTCTTTGGATTCTTTCCTGCCCCATTTGCCTCCTCATTCTCAATCATATTCCGCACATACACAGAAAAGATTGAACCCAAAGCACCACGCACATTAGGCGAGCTCTCTCTCACTGAGCCCCAACAGGCCTTGCCCCTATGTCTCATGTAGAAGATTCCACTGATCGTACCAACTGTTAGGGATATTTAGTTCCTCTCCCCTCTCCTCGCCCTCTTCTTCCTGGGACAGGGTCTTGCTATGTAGTCCATGCTGGTCTTTTAGTTCAGGCTGGCCCAGGATGGCCTCAAACTTATGTCTCAGCCTCCTAGATCATGAGATTATACACATGTGCTACCATTCTTGGCTGGGATACTTGGTTCTTATGCATAGATTTTTGGCAGGTAGTCTTCAGTGTAGGCTCACTAAACATTTATGTAAACTTTTCATTGAAGCTTTTTAACAGCTAGTATTTTGAAATTAAAAAAAAATGATAAAGCATCCTCTAGTAATATGGAAGACAGAAAATGTACCTAATGTGCTCATGATATTTGATGAGATCTGGAAGCAAAGTTTTTAAAGAATAAGCTGGCTGGTAGGCATAGGTAAGCTACTGTGGGAAAGCAACCTCAAAATAAGGAAGTGGGTATATAAATGGAATTAAAAGGAAGTACAGAATCTAGGATATTCGGGATTGTAAAACTAAACTATTTCTCATCAATTGAAATGTGATTGTTATACACATCTTTAGGACAAAACCAAATCCACATGGCTTAAAAGAAAGGACCGAACAAAGATGACAGCCATACACTGGACATCTTTTAAGACTTCTGAAGGGATTAAAGGGATATTGTTGGCTAAACAAAAGGGTTCCTACAAAAACTAATGGCATGAGAAGCTTGATATGCTTAAGACTTATATGTGTCTCTACAGACTAAGTTATGAGTATAACTTGGTAGTATTTGTGAATGTCCATTTCTCTGGTCTTCCCCTGCTGCAACCTCCAGACTTCCTTCTCCCAGTAGCTTCAAATTCAGGTGAACTCTAATTCCTTCACTAAACTTCTCTTAAAATTATGTAATACTAGTAATGAGTCTGCTTTCTGACCAAATCCAGACTAAAACACCCGGCTTCCCCAGAAAAGAGAGCCTGAGGGAGAGATTAAATCTACTACTGTACTTTATTAGAAGGTACCAGCCAGGCTTGTAAAAGTGAGGAGGAAATGAAATGAAACTAGCAAGATGGAAGCAAATGCATGTTGGGAGGTTATTGTACAGCTACCATTGCTGTTTCATGAAAAGCCATGAGGAGACACTGTCGATCTCTTGGCAGATACACTTGCTTAGGTACATGGTACATCTCCGCACAAGAAGGATGGAGACAGTGCTTCTAAACAATTTGTCAGAAGGGAAGGAAATTTACCTGACACTTTTCGTGCACTAACCCCATTAATGTCACTAATTTTCCAGCCTGCATCCCCAACACTTTTTACAATTGAAAGCCCTTTGGTATGGTGTTCATAGAGTACAGAAGTGTTGGGGTGGGCCAGAAATTCTGGGTATGTACCATAGTCACGCACCTAGTTGACCTCTAGCACATGAATCATACAAGCCTGTTGGCCATTTGTCACTATGTAAGATGGTAATTAAGCCAAAAGAAGTGGTGAAGGGCCCAAGAAATGGTGAAACTGACAGAAACTGACAACCTCCTCATGTGCTTATGATGTACCTGATACAGACTCCAAAGATGCGGTATGTAACTGCCACAATAAGGCTGTATAATAAATAGCTAAACTTTGGTAGACATTTTTTGCCCACAGAGGTATCAAGAGATCTTGGCTGAGGATCTTTCATCTATTTGGGGGTTAGCTGGTTGGTTATCAGATAAAATAGACAGGCAGGATTCAGGTAGGGTGACCGGGATAACCTCGTTTTGCTCTGTGGGTCTCTTATTTCTGCCAGACTAGCACAGTCATGCAGCTTTATATAGAAGCAGAAGCACCAAAGTAAAAAATCCAATAGATTTTTGGAAATGCACAGCGCCATGTTCATGACAGCATATTTCAAAGGAACCTGAAGTGACCACGAATACAGAGGAGAGCAAAGTAGGACCATTTCTGCAGTGCGTCATACCACAGAAAAACAAGTATAGCAAACCCCGTGTTCTAACAGGTATTGTTTTATTTTGGAAAGAACTTGAGATTTTATTAGGTTTTGGTTACAAATTAGACTTTCCGAAGTGTGGGCATCATTTTTTCTTTTGCCAGCTGTGAGGTGGGGTTAGTCTTTTCTTCTTTTCCTACTCCTTTTATGTTGACTTGGCTTGCAGAGCCAGTTAAATGGCAATGGATTTTAGCTCAGAAAGTCCAAATTTAGCCCAAAGAAATCCAACTTTGGCCCCGCTTAAATCGACTCAAGCTTCTATATCCAGGGCCAACTTTTAAATATGAGGAAATCTATTTTAATTCCATTCTTATAAAATAATTGTTGAGTAAGTAAGCTAGTTAGTTTATTTGGCTAAGATTGTAGAGCTAAAGATGCTTAAACCTTATATCCCTTTTTGTGAATAGCATAATACAGTGGTGATCTCAATGGGCCAAACTAGATCAGAAGTCCTAGACTGTAGACTAGGTTCTGCTGCTAACTGTGAAACCTATGAGCAATTATATAACCTCTTTGGTCTTCAATTGCCAAATATATATAAGGAATTTCTCTAAAATGCAGTATCTACAGTGTCCTGTTTCCACTGCATGGTAACACGCAAATTCAAGTAAGCTGAAGGCATACTAACTTACATAAAGTTCAGAAGGTTTATTTCAGGACTTTTCACAATCTTCAGTATGATTTATCTTTTTAATCCCCAACAGGGAAATACAATGCACAGCAAATCTCTCTTTCATAAAACATGTCATATGTCCCAGTGTATGTACACCGGTAAACGTATTGTTATCCCCCACATCTAATGTATTAGAGTCCCAGGAGAAACCAAAAGCAACTTCAAGTGGGGAATCTGAGGAGTGTAATAAAATAAGGACTTACAAAGGCATAGGCAGGGTTTAGGGAAAGTAACATGGGAGTGACTTAGTCACAACGGGAACCCACTACTGCCTGTAAGTCAAAATGGGCAGAGGGACAAAGGATACCTGCTAGGACAGCATTTTGGAGAGGGACTGGCCAACGCATGGCAAGGCAGGAGCCAGAGAAACACAGGACTTCACTTTGCCTCTCCATCGCCAAAGTGCTGCTGCTGTCTCTCACTTGTTGACTCGGAAGCCTGAGGGCAAGGGCCTATCTCACCGTGGGGCAGCACGGTGTGAGAGAGTGGGGGTGGGTCCAAGGGGCAAAGCCAGCACAGTAGGGCTTCACTCCTGAGCAGTCACACCTGTGATTAAATGATGTCAGCAGAACTCAGTTTCTCTTTTTGCCTACTTGATCTTTCCTCTTCAGTATCCATTCCAAGATTAGCTGTTTTCAGTAGCAGGTCCAGGCCTAAACCATTCCTTGTTCACAATTCTAAATAATGGAAATGGTAAACACACACACACACACACACACACACACGCACGCACGCACGCACTTTTTGGGGGGTTACCAGGAATCAAACTCATGACCTTGTGGCTGCCAGGCAAGTGCTGCACTGCTGAGATAAATCCCAGCCTAGTAAATACACATACAGCACTTACACCTTAGGTGCTGCGGAAAGGCCCTTCTATGCAACCGGTTACCCTTCACAATCACCCAATAAAGTAATTACAATTAACTTGTAAATCAGCCTCTCTGAAGTATGGGCTCACTTCTGTTTTTGTTTGCCAGCTATGAGATGGGATTATTCTTCCTTCTTTCCTACTCTTCTTATGTTTAGTTGGTTTGTAGATCAAGTTAAACGGTGACAGATTTTGGCTCAGGAAGTGCAAATTTAGCCCAAAGAAATCCACCTTTGGTCTAGCTTCTAGTGCTGCTGGAAGACCCTTATACACAATCAGTTATCCCTTGTAACAATCCAACAAAGTAACATCATTACTGATTACAAGTGAAGAAACTCACACGGCTGATAAGTGGAACAGGAAAGGTCAAAGTTCGAGTCAGATGTCTAGCTGCAGCGTTCGTGCATGCAACCACCGTGTCACAAGGCCCCCTACGGAGCCAAAACACTTACCACAGAGGGTCCTGGCGCAGTCAGCTCAGGTGCTCAGCCTGCGAGCAGTCACCGTTTCTAGGACGCGCTGGGGCACGGCTTGCTAAACTAGGTCATGTGCACATCCCCATGGCAGGAGCGCATGATTAACGATTTTCCACTAAAGGAGATGCGAGATGCTAGGCAGATGTAAAAGGCAGTAAATACCCACCACAGGCTGTGTGGACTTAGAGAAAGGACAACAGAAATGAGACTCTTGTTCTGCCTCCGTGCTGTCCCTAGCCTCAAGAAAAGCACGTCAATGATTTTCTTCTACAGAAAGATTCTGACCTCAGTTATACGCAAAGGTGGAGTAAAGATGAAGAGATTCAAAGATCTCTACACAAATATCTAAGTATGATTTTATATCTATATAATTAACACATTAAAATATATCATTAAAACTATTTGTAATTGGAAATTTGTAACTAAATCTGAGATCTACCATTTAAGGAAATTAAGCGGGTAGCTCCTAAAATAAGTTTTTCAATGAACACTAACTGAAACTTACCCCAGATACAATTTCCGTTTTAAAAATATGAGGTAAAGCAAATGAAATTGGAAGTTTTCAAGTGGCCTTGCAAGTATTACACACAATTATTTCCCAAGAATAAACAAAAAGTACAAGTTTATTAATTTTAGCAAAACACAATGACAGGTAGCTTGTAAACAACTAATGGGTAAGTTTTGTTGTTTACTTAGCCCCAGAGTATTTGGCATTTTTTATCAACTGGTACATAAAAGAATAGAAAAATAAAAGATTGTCATATTGTCCTTTGTATTTTTCTTTTAATATATCAGTATGGTAGTCCACTAGAAAGTAGTAAATGGCTTCAATTGTGGAAAGAAAAGTATCTGGCTTTCCCTTTTGGTGGCGCCAAAAGCAAGTTTTTCTTGTTTTCAATTCAACTTGTAACAACCCTGCGGAAAAAAAAAAAAGGAAGGAGAAAAGAAAACTGTAAATACTTCTCACCCACAGAGTAGGGTACAATAATAATGACTTGTTTTCATTATTTCAAGGATTTTTTTTTTAAAAAGTACAGATACATTCCCTAATCCCAAATCCAAACAGAACATTGTTTTAAATGCATTAAGGTATATACAGAAGCAAATACACGACACAGAACGAAATAGTATCCATGACAGTTACCTCTATATCTTAGACCTTGCAGCGAAAGATTACAAGTAGTTAATATTTCAAACATTTATTTCCTTCCATTCCCTATCTTCAGGTGTCTTTTTAAGTTATGATTTGTGACAAGACTAAATTCACCAATTTTTAAAAGGGTTTCATGTCCTTGACAAACTGACTTATAGTTAAAATGTCATACTGAGAGAGACTGGTAACTTCCTGGTCCTTACTGCTGGTAAAAATATACTTCTAGATTATCATTTCAGGCTAAATCTTCATCCACAAAAACCCAGAGCTGTGTCCGTAGTCCTGCCACACCACACCACACAGCCTCAATTACACACTCAGCTAGCAAGCCCTGCTCTTGTACATTCAACAGCGAGTAATTACCGAAGCAGCACCGTTACCTTTCACAGCCCACACACCTGCACACGCGCCCAGAGTGCTCTTGCTTCTCGGAGTAGTGCCCTGACTCGCACTATCCTTATCTACTATCTATTTTAGCACATTTTTAAGTAAGAAAAGACAAGGACAGCATCCAATTTGGCCCAGTGGCAAATCTGAGACCTCAGGTTCATCAACGATGTTCTGCTATCATGTCTCACTTTTACCTGAAATCAACTTCAGAAATGCGACAAAAAAGTACCAAGAAATAAACAAGAAATAATTCGATATTAAGAGATGTGAAAGATCAGGTGACTAATAGGAATTTAAGGAAAGGAGGGCAGAAAATGGAGTAGAGAAAACATTTAAAGGGATAAGGCCCTTGACTTATCCATGAGTTGGTTTTTACAATGCAGACCCATAGATACACGAGGCGGTATCTCTGAGGCAGAATGAATACGAAGACGAGTGTGGATCCGGGGAAGATGGCGACCGGGTGAGCAGCAAGGGAGCGAACCTCCTTAATAAACACCACCAGCTCGAGACAGACTTGGCGAGCGTGAATGCCGGAACCTCGGCTGGGAAGTTTAAACTGGGCGTATTTCTCTGAGATGCCGGGGGAGATGTGGTAGGGCGGACCAGGCTGCCGGGGCGAGACGTGGGAAAGTCCC